>JAUCMX010000004.1:3381998-3386998 GCA_033459395.1 Hemibagrus guttatus
GTATGTTACAGCAACAATAAACCTTTCTGGTATTAACTTACATTCATCTCATTTTCATAAAACTGAACAATTCAGGATTAAGGGCCTTGCTCAGGGGCCCAGCAATGGCAGCTTGGTGGTCATGGGATTCAAACTCCAACCTTCTGATCAGTAGCCCAACACCCGAACCCCACACGTTCCTTCTCTTTTTGTTTCCCTCTCTTAAAGCTGATGAAAAATCAAAAAAACACAGCTAGTCCTGTTCCGGGAATCCTCACAGCACAAACTCGTCAGAGGAATAAAGTAAGATGGCCTTTTTTTCCTCGGAATGTTATGATTCGTGAACGTTGTGCTGATTGTTGACTTTAAAGAATTACACTTAAGGAAGAATCCATTTTTTTTCCCTTTTTTTTCCCTTTCCACTTGTTTTTGTATGTTTTTTTTTAATGCCTTATTTTTTTCGTTTTCTTATTTGTGTGTGTGTGTGTGTGTGTGTGTGTGTGTGTGATGTAAAAATGTCGCTGATGTTCCTGGAATGAAGAGTTTATCCGACTCCAGTTCTAGTATATGACGTACACATTCCAAATTGTTATTTACTCACCCCTATATTTACCATGCTCTCTCTCCCCTTCTCTCTCTCTCACCCCCCTTTTCTCTCTCCCTCTGTCTCTCTATCTGCCCCTAAGTCTCTCATTCCCCCCCTTTTCTCTCTCCCCTCTCCCTCTCTCGCTCTCTTTCTCCCCCCCCCCTTTCTCTCTCTCCCCCCTCCCTCTCTCGCTCTTTTTCTCTCCCCCCCTTTCTCTCTCTCGCTCTCTTTCTCTCCCCCCTTTCTCCCTCTCTGCCCCCCCTTTCTCTCTCTCTCCCCTCACTCTCCCCTATCTCTCTCATTCCCCCCCCCCCCCCTTTCTCTCTCTCTCCCCTTTCTCTATCCCACTCTCTCTTTTTCCCTCTCTCTCTTTGTCTCCTGCTCTCCCACTCTCTCTCTCTCTCTCTCTCTCTCTTGGCGGAACAACATGCCTAATGATATTTCTGTCAGTTAAATCATCCCGCCGGTCTCTCTGTAATGACGTTAATCTGTGACTCGTTGCTAATTAGTCACAGCAGAAGCCTGAGGCATGGAGAGCATTCCTGTTTAACAAGGCTTTATTGAAGGCCATATTGGGAACGTCTTTACAGAACGTTTACAGAACTCGGGGGAGGTTTTCGTTATGTTCGTTGCACTAGCGTGGCTGTTTGCATGCGTGCTTTCTTTTTTTTCCAAATGCTGCACTGGCTTTGTAATCCTGATCTGTCCGGGAGTCAGGTTTAATCTCTCTCTCTCTCACTCTCTCTCACTCTCTCATACACACACACACACACACACACACACACACACACGAACTAATCTGACTTCCAGTAATCCCAGGGGTTTCTTCTAACCCAGTCCGTAATCTAAGAAAGCAGTAACCCCACAGCCTGAGGCTTTGTTCTATTTATAGTTTCTCGCTTAAGAACACTGAGTTCTTCTCTCAGTTCTGAAAAACAAGGAATCACCCTGTAGTAATTGCTTTTCCTGAGATCTCTCTCTCCTCCTCTCTTTTTCAGAAGCATCAACAGCCCCATTGTGAAGCGTTGGAGTGCATGAAAGACGGCGTTTGTTCTGAGCATCCTCCGGTCGCACGCGGCCAATAACAGCCGTGGAGCGCGGGGATCATGCCTGCGTGTCAGCAAAGCCACAAAGCGTCCACCGCAGGGTCACACGGAGTCGAATGACACCGGGTCATGATCCTGCAAGCGGATACACGCCAGCGCTCACGCCACGCCAGGGCAGTTAAGATGAGTGTGGCCTTTCGGTGTTAAAATAAACATCTTTTGACTCTTTTTCTTTTGATTCGAAATCATCTTCCTTTCCACTAGCTTAGCTCTTCATCCTGCAACAGACAAATGCAGCGAGGGTGAAGCCTAGCACACTTCCTTTACATTTACATTACGCTCAACGCAGACGTTTTACTGACGCTATACTGAGCAATAAACTGAGGGGTTGATGGTCAGTGGCCCAGCAGTGGGATTTTTTAGCTCACGACCTTCTGCTCAGTAGCTCAACATTCTTTAAAGTGACTCTGAAATGAAAAATGCTGTCTGAATGTGATGTTATGGACGTTTGGAGATATTCTCATTTTATCTGGCTTACTTTTGACTCATCACATCAGCTTTTAATGATCCATATTTAAGCAAAAATTCACTCTGGAACCATGTATGCCCCGCCCCCAGGGGCGTGTCTTTCTCTACAGTTATAGCAGCTAGTAGTATTAATAGGTAACATGGTTTACTGGTGATGTTTTGGCTGTCAGTATTCTAGTCAATGCTTGGTGGAGTTTATTCATCTGGAAAAGGGAAGAATTTGTGCAGCGTTTAATCACCTTGTGACTCATCGTCCTGGCAAGTCACTTCCTCAGATGGAGCGGGAATATGATTCGTGTGATTCTGTATTTATGATGTCACTCTAGCTTCTGGAGCTCTGAGACACTACAGTATGTCATGGAGCATCTTCTTGAGGTGCCGCTGCTCATGCTGCATGAATGAAGGAAAAAAAAGCGCTAACAGTCCATTCATACGCTCACGATTAGCCCGTGCCGCTCTGACTGACCGTTAGTCATGGTCAGGATACAAGCTCACAAACTCCCCGTAATAGGACGAACCTTTTCTGTTCTCTAAACTGCTTTTGATTAATATCAGGCAAAAATGTGGCACAGATGTGCTTCAAACTTAAGTCAATTAAACCAAATGAAGTTAAGGTGTTTTCCTTTAAACTGCCACAAACAGGAGCAGACTGTGTGCAACACAAAGCACCCTAGCACTGTAGGTGTTGCTTCCCCGCTGTGTGCTGTACTGTTTCTCACGGTTCCAGAGAGAGACGGTACACAGTGTTACGCTCAGCGTGATGCTAATCGCCCTAAGTCCATGTAGAGGGATGAGACAAAAATTTCCCAACAATTAGCAAATGACCACTTTCATTTGCACAAGTGTGTGTGTATGTGTGTTCAGTAAAGCCTTCCACATGACCACAGCCCCAAATCAGCTGCTCCAGAAAGCCACACAATAAACTGCTGAACTTCTGAGCAAACAAAGCTCAGCTATTTGGATTAACCCATTTCTACCTCACATCACCATGATCAGGTTCATCTACAGCACAACATCATACAAGTGTTCCAGCAGGGTGCTGTAGATTTGACTCCTATTATTTGATTTATCCAAATTATTATACATTTGTGGGGGGGCACGGTGGCTTAGTGGTTAGCACGTTTGCCTCACACCTCCAGGGTTGGGGGTTCGATTCCCGCCTCCGCCGTGTGTGTGGAGTTTGCATGTTCTCCCTGTGCCTTGGGGGTTTCTTCCGGGTACCCCGGGTTTTCCCCTCCCCCAGTCCAAAGACATGCGTGGTAGGTTGATTGGCATCTCTAAATTGTCCGTATTGTGTGAGGAAGGAGCACGTGTGAGTGCGGTGCTCAGGGGTGCACATACTTTTAGACACATAGTGTATGCTGTTTTCAAGGGTACTTTTAATGAAACCTTGATTTCTGGCTCTGTGTTAACTAATTAGCTGTGCTTTCTGGGTGGGAGGGGCTTATGTGCTCTCAGCTGTCAATCAGTGACAGTGACACTAGCCAATTGTCTTAGCTAAAAATGTAAGTGTATCTTGTCCTGTATCCTCTCTCTATAGCTTCTCTCTTCAAGTCAAAGGAATGTTTCGCTATTAGTTTATTTTACAACAAGAACAAAAAAAAAGAAAAAAAGCGGGGGCTTTACCTCAGACGTAAATCACGGATCCTGATGTCAGCTCATCTAGGGGGCGGAGCCTATTCTATTTACTCAGACTCTGTCAAAAAAAAACTTGTGTGGCACGGCTGTGAATGTATAGCTGTAGAGGTTAAGTTGTGGTGTGTGGTTTGCCACTGGACTATAAGTGAGAAACCATTTGGGTTTTTTTTTTTTAATCCTGTTTTTAAAAGACAAAGACGAGTGATGTCTGACGCCGTAGAGTGAAGAAATGAGACGAGTGTGGTGTTAGTAGTGTGGTTACAGGATTCCTGACGGATTTTTTTCTCGGATGCGGCTCTAATGTGAAATCCCCAGACATTGCACACACACACGCTGAAGCTTTTAATGTTATTGGTTGTGTGTGTGAACGGTAAACTAGAGCAGATTATAGGAAAAAGAGTCCATGTTAATTATTTATTATTTAACCTTATATAACATTATCCCTTCATGCATTGTATATTGTATATGTTTCTTATATAAACACTGTAGAGGTGTTATTGTGTACATGATTTATTTTATACAGCTGAGCTACGGAGATTAAGCTACACACCTGTGGTTATGGTGAATAATAAACAATAAAGTGATTGATTTAGAGAGAGAGAGAGAGACAGGAGAGAGAGAGAGAGAGACAGGAGACAGAGAGAGATGGAGACAGGAGAGGGAGAGAGAGAGAGAGAGAGAGAGGAGAGAGAGATGGAGACAGGAGACAGGAGAGAGAGAGAGAGAGAGACAGGAGAGAGAGATGGAGAGAGAGAGAGACAGAGAGAGAGAGAGACAGGAGAGAGAGATGGAGACAGGAGAGAGAGAGCGAGACAGGAGAGAGAGAGCGAGAGAGACAGGAGACAGAGAGACGGGAAAGAGAGAGAGAGAGAGAGAGAGAGAGAGAGAGAAAAGGAGAGAGAAAAGGAAAAAGGAAAAAGGAGAGAGAGAGAAGAGAAGGAGACAAGAGAGAGGGGGAGAGAGAGAGAGAGACAGGAGAAGAAAAGGGGAGAGAGGAAAAGGAGAGAAGGAGAAGAAGGAGAGAGAAAAAGGAGACGGGAGAAAAAGAGAAAAAGAGAGAGAGAGAGAAAAGAGAAAAGGAGACGGGGAGGGGGGAAGAAAAACAAAAAAAAGAAAAAAGGAAAAAAACAGAGGGGGGAAAGAGGAGAAAAAAAAAGAGACAGGAAAAAGAAAAAAGAGAAAGGGAGAGAGAGAGGAGAAGAGAAAACAGGAAAAAACAGGGA
>JAUCMX010000004.1:3391998-3407958 GCA_033459395.1 Hemibagrus guttatus
CAGCACTCCATGAGCGGACCTTCCGACCCGTCAAGGTCGGGAGCGGTGTTCAGCTGGGGAAAAGATACTTCTTCTGCAGGGTTGGTTTCGGTAATCTGATAGTCCATCAGCTGAACACGCTCCTTTGATGTTAAGACAGTCCTCCAGCGATGTAAGAGCTGATTGACAACACGCAAGGACCTTAGTCCCAAACATGCTGCCAGGTCCTCTGCCCATGACAGGTCAGTCCCTGCGATGTTCACCAGCTCCCGGAGTGTCACAACGCTTGAGGAGATGAGAGCTCTGGACAGTGCAGGGGCGGTCACATCAGAGATGTCCAGACGTCCGCCGTGAATCTGGGGCTCCTCCAGTAGCCAGTGCAGCGTTCCACAGCCCTTGTTTCATTTTCTAAAACAGTTCCAGATTTTAAAAAGTTCACGGTAAAAACTCGGTAATCCAGAAACGTCCAGCGTTTTGGTATACATTAAAAACAAAGTTCGGTCTAGCCCCAATCCTCCGACCTTATGTAAAACTCCATGGGCTACTGATCTCCATATTAAGTCTTTGGGACCAGTGAGGAGTCTCTAGAGGAACTGGAGGTGGAAAGCTGCAGTTCTGCTGGCTAACTGGACCAGCCCCTGTCCCCCTTCTTCTTTGGGCAGGTGCAGGACACTCTGAGGAATCCAGTGTAGACCGTCCCAGAAGAAGTCCACCAGCAGGGCCTGGATGCTTGCCAGCAGGTTTGGCGGCGGATCCACACATGCCAGCTTGTGCCAGAGGAATAACGCGGCTAGGTTGTTGATGACCAGCGTTGGCCCCTTTAGGACATCCTTGGGACCAGCCGCTTCCACCTGCTCAGTCTGCCTTTCACATGCTCTACAGTGCCTTCCCAGTTTTAGTTTAAAAACTCATTATTCCCCAGGTAGACACCCAAATATTTAAAACCATCTTTTTTCCACACTAGACCCCCTGGTAGTGTAGGTCGCTCTCCTCCCCACTCCCCAACTAAAATTGCTTCACTTTTCGCCCAGTTGACTTTTGCAGAAGATAAAACCTGAAAGTCATTTAAAATGTCAGTTATAACATTCAAGTCTTTCTGTGAGTCTATCATTACCACCAGGTCATCTGGATACGCTGACAGACAGATAGAGGCATTAGTGTGTGGAACTTTAAAACCAGAAAGATGACTTCTGAGTTTATTTAAAAGAGGTTCAATTGCTAATGTGTAGAGCATGCCTGACAAAGCACAGTCCTGCCTGATACCTCTCAACACTTTAAAAGGAGCACATAAACCACCATTAACCTTCAATACACTCTCAATTTCACAGTACAACACCTTGATCATGCCTATAAAACCTGGGTTGAACCCAAAGGTTTTCAGCACCTTCCACAAATATTCATGCTCAACCCGGTCAAAAGCCTTTTCCTATTTGGAAAATCAGACCAGTCTTTAAGCCCAATAGCCTGGAGACGTCCAAAATGTCACAAATCAAATACACGTTATCGAATATGGACCTATCAGGCACACAGTACGTCTGGTCCTGGTGAATAAGCTGCTCCATTACCTTAGTCAGTCTCGAGTCTAATGCTTTTGAGAGCAGCTTGCAGTCAGTGCACAGTAGTGAGACGAGGCGCCAGTTCTTCAGGTGTGTCAGGTCTCCCTTTTTCGGGAGCAGGGTCAGGACGGCCCTCCTGCAGCTCAATGGGAGCTCACATCTCCGTACACTGTCCCGTAGGACATCCAGCACGTCCTGCCCTATGACAGCCCAGAAAGCCTTGTAAAACTCAGCCGGGAGACCGTCTATACCTGACGTCCGTCCATTCTGCATCCTCTGGAGAGCCTCATGAAGCTCCTCCAGCGACAGCTCCCTGTCCAACTCTCTGGCCGCTCGCTCAGAGAGCTTTGGCAGGCCCACGAGGAAGCTGTCCTCCACCACTTGTGCCCCTGACCACTCACTGCTGTACAGCTTCAAGTAAAAGCTTACTGTCTGCTTGCGAATTTCAGTGGGCTCAGATAAGAGATCCCCTGATTCTGTTCGCACAGCATGTATGAATCTTTTCTGTCCATTCTTTTGTTCTGAAAAAGAACTTAGAAGGAGCGTCCCTCTAAGCTGCGCTTTTAAAGCGTGAGCGGACCAGCGCCCCCTGTGCTGTGACGTCTAACAGGTCGTTCATTTTGGCTTTTTTACTTTTGAGGGCTTCAATATGCCCTCGATCTCTGGTGGCCTCCAAACGCTGGAGTTCCACTATTTCTATCTCCAGAGCTTTCAGAGATCTAACAATGTCTCTTGTGATGTTGAGAGTGTACTGTTGACAAAAACTTTGATTTGTGTTTTAGTCACAACCCACCATAGCTGGAGTGAGCTAAAAGCTGCCTTCTCTGATTTAAAACAATTCCATAAATAAATAAAAGACTCTCTAAAATTAGCGTCTTCTAAAAGTGCAGTGTTAAAATGCCAGTAGGCGCTCCTAGGTTTAACGTTCTCTTTAGTGATAGTACACTGTACCATGCTATGGTCAGAGATACTTACTGGAACAATAAAACACTGTGTAAAAAGCGTTAGCTGGTGTTTAAAACCATAAAAGCGATCTAGTCTTGCCAGGGAGAGTGAGTTGTCTATGGCATGGGCCCACGTGTACTGTCTCTTGTTCTTATTAAAAGTTCTCCATATGTCACTTAACCTGTGGGCCTCCTTCACCTCCCACAGACGCTTACGGGAAGCCACGTGAGGTTCTGCGTGGTTCCGACCCAAATCATCCATAGTACAGTTAAAATCTCCACCCAGAATTAAAATATCTGCAGTGTCGCAGTCAGCAATAACATTGCTCAACGTGTCTAAAAACCCATCCTCTCCACTGCACTGGTGGGAGTGTACACACAGATAAAAACTAAAACCTCATTCTCATAAAAAGCTTTCACTTTTAAAAGCCTCCCAGTTAAAATCTCTTCAACTGAATAAGAACAAGGGATAAAATTGCAAGCAAAGAGCAAGGTGACTCCACCACTGAGTGATGTGTTATGGCTTAAAATCACCAACCCATCCCACTCCTTCACCCAATCAGCAGCATTGCTGATATCACTGTGGGTTTCCTGCAGCATGACAGCATCAATGTGCTTCTGCTTTAAAAGTCCATAGAGTTTAGCTCTCTTATTCTGCTCTCTTGCTCCATTAATATTTAAACTCGCAATATTAATTCCAATCATTAAAATAAATAAAATAAATAAAACCAGACAGAGGGTAAAAACCACTCTAACATAAAACACACCACACATTACTCATCGTCAGAGTTTTCCCTATTCACTCTCATTATCAGTTTCTTCAGACGGAAAATTTCTACATCGACAAAAGCTCCTTCTCTTCTGAAGAACCTAACATCATGAATGAACTGTTTGCGGTCAGGGAAAAACTCTTCTAATGCGACATTCTTCTGCCATTGGGTGTTCCTTAAAAACTCTTTAATGTCCTCTGCACTATAAACGACATTAATCTGTTCCTCCTGAGAATTGAAAGTTAAAACCGAGTCTGAGATGCAGTCATCACTGTCTGATTCTTGTTCCTCCACCTTCGTCTCTTTTTTAGCCTGCTTTTCCCTTGCCCCTTACCTTGTTTTTTCCTTTTATTTGGTACTTTAAAAACGGGCTCATCCACCATGTCCACGTCTCCCCCGTCCCCCTGCACTGGTGTAGTGTCCGGTGTTTCCATGCGGTTGCCCTGCACCTCCGTGCCCGCCTCTGTCAGCGCAGGTGGCTCCAGCACTGCTCCAGAACCCACTGAGCTTTTCTCAGTAGACCACGGCTTCTTCCGGTCCGGTCGAGCCGAGCGTGGCTCCGCCGCGGCCGGTTCAGCCGTGTGTGGCTTTTCTGGGACCGGCGTAGCTCCAGTGGGCTTCTGGGCTGCAGGCTGGGTTTGGGGCTCACTCTCTGGCAGGTCCGGTGCAGCGGCAGCTCCGGGGCCCTCGGCAGCAGGGGGAACGACCCCGGCCGGCTCGGCTGCGTCCCGCCGCGATTGCTCAGAAACACCGGGGTCACTCTGCCTCTCAGGGCAGGCCCGAGCAAGATGTCCAGTTTGACCACATTTAAAACACTTAATGTCTGTATTGAATTTAAAAACAATGTTCAGCTCACCGACACGTTCTTTAAACACCATAAACACCATTCTTCTGAAAGACACCAAGTGTTTCACCAGTGGGGACTTACAGCCAAGGGGGATTTTCTTAATGGGGGAGACCATTCGCCCGTACCGAGACAGCTCTTTACCGATCGCCTCGTCAGAAATAAAAGGAGGGACATTAGACAGCATAACTTTCTTGGCTGGGGAACTGAGGGGAGAAACCAATATAGTCTCATTATTGACCACTATTCCATTCTGGGTCAGTTTTCTCACTTTTTCCACATCATTCAGGAACACCACAATAGCACTGTTCATTCTTGAGGCAGAGACAATGTTCTCATGTCCCACCACGTTACCGACTGCAAGACAACAGTCTTCTACACTCGCCGCACATACTATACACACACTGTGCCAGCGAGTCAACCTCACACACAGCGTCGCGCTCGGATCCGCCATGACCATGCTTCACCGACACGCTGCTCACACACACCTGCACACACACAAAAAATTAAATAAATAATCCGAGATATTACACGGAAAAATTGCACTTTAGTGCCGATAAATTGGCAACACGCCAACCGGTCTCACGCGCTCTACATGCCACACTCGCTTCTACGCCACGCATGCGCAGAGAGAGAGAGAGAGAGAGAGAGAGAGAGAGAGAGAGAGAGAGAGAGAGAGAGAGATAGGGAGAGAGAAATCTGAAAACAACTCTAATGTAAGAGAAATATTAGAGCAATACTGATTAATTCTGATTAATACTGATTAATTGGGGAAGCAATTAAAAGCGCTGGTGGTGATGAGAATATTAAACATTAAAGAAAAATAAATCAGGAGAACTCACTGGAGAGTTCAACACAAAGAGCTCACGGTTGTGATTCTGTGAGCAGGAAATACAAGTAAACTCACACAGATTTCAACATGTCACTCAGGTGAGCAGGTCATGAAAAACACACACACACACACACACACACACACACACACACACACACACACAGTTCATATCCTCACTACAGACCTCTGACTGTGACTCCTGCTGTGTGAAGAGTGACTTGACTTTAAACAAGAAAGGGTTTTATGAATTTGAATGTTGCTCGCTTCAGCAGCTGTGCTGCTCTGGCACTCACCTTTATGGGCCAAGGGGACGGGTGTGTCAGTGTGGAGACACAGAACTGACAGGTTGGGACAAGCCCCTGACACACACACACACACACACACACACACACACAGAGGAAGTAAGAAAGACAGGGGGGAGGAAATGAAAGTTTCCCCTGATGCACTGATGTATATTGACGTGTTTGTGCATGTGTGTGTCCGTGTGTGTGTGTGTGTGGGTTGGTGTATGCGCACCTCTCGTCTCTTATCCTCTGACCCTCCCTTATCGCTCCTTCAAGTTCCTGCCTCGTCTCCGCCTCCTTCCGTTTCCACGTCAACAGCTGCTGCTGCAGGGACTCACATCTGTGTTGGCATGACAACCAGCTCACCTCCTTTTCCCTCAGGTCTCGAGACAGACTGCGTTTGGGGAGTGGGCGGGAACACATGGACTCAACCAGGAGAATCACGAGAAACGCCCACATACACATTTTATACACCCACATGCTCTCTCTCTCTCTCTCTCTCTCTCTCTCTCTCACACACACACACACCTGTAGACCTGTAGCCTATAGGCTGCTCTGTTTTAACTCATGAAAAATACATATTTCATACAGCAGCACTGATAAACTTGTTAGAATTAATTCTACGAATTTTTGTATAATATGAAGCATCAGGTGTACAGAACACTGCAGCTTTAAAAGTTTTGCATACAGAAATACAACAGTGCTGTACCTCATCCTGTATACCAAGGGTGCCAATATTTTGTGCCCTTTCTGAGAGACACAATACTCTCAGCAATCCTTAACACCATTTTCAAAAAAAACAAAAAAAAAAACAACCCACAGCGTTGTGTTCTCCGTTCTGATTGGTCAGCAACGTCTTTGTAATGCGCCAGTTCTCATACATTATCGTTTCTATAGCAACGGCTCTTTCACAAGGGGCCTGTATGAAGGATGCTCCACATGAACGGATTAAAACCTGTGTAATGGTGGATGCTGATATGGTGAAGGAGGTGTTTATTTAACACATACGGGAGAGGGTGATATGTTTCGGGGACATTTCACATCACATTAAAGGCAACTAAAAACGGATAAAAAAAAAATCGTTTTGGAATAAAAAGACTCTTGTGGCGACGGTAACCGGCATCGATAGATTTTTTCAGTTCAATTCAATTTATTTGTATAGCGCTTCTAACAAAGGACATCGTCTCAAAGCAGCTTTACGGAAATACAGAAGGAATGAATAAAAATGATAAAGTTTAAAATGAAACTCCTAATTTTATTACTTTCCTATAACAGCATGGGACGGAGTGAGACCATGATCCTTCACGTCTAAGTAGTTTGGTCTGCTCTGTACTACATTCTGTATATTATAATATATTGTATTCCACATTATATCTAAATAGATTGAGGGAAATGTCCATATATGGGCATGTGTAAGTAAATATATTGCGTAGTATTTTCCAAAATATCACAAAGGACAGCAAGGGCTGTTAGTCATTAGGGTTCCTCCATTTTGAAACCTATTTCTCCGTGTGTTATGTTACAGCTCCTGTTAGTATACACCGGCCCTTCTGTTTATCCTCAGCAGGAAACGGAAATGTGTGTGGACACAAACCGATCATTGTTCTGTATGGATTTATACTGAAAAGCAGTCGCTATCTGACAGTGTGTGTATTTCTGTGTGTGTTTGTGTGTGTGTGTGTGTGTCTCCTCAGTAAAATTACCTGTGACACGTATAGTACAGTAATGCATACTGCTGGAGTGTGTTGTGTGTCTCCGGGTCACTGCTGGGTTTGATTCGGGCTCATGGCAGCGCTAATGAGATCGTATAAACGTCACTGGCAAACAATTTGGCGGAGGCAGCGGAGTCGGCGTCTGGAATTCGCCTACATGAAAACGTGCACGGTAAAGCTTCACACATGTTCGATATAAAGCGCTGGAATGAGGACAAGCTGTGCAATTCGCTGACACACACACACACACACACAGAGATGCGTGGCACAGTTTGAGGGTTAAAGGTCTCGGTGAATCAGAGTGAGGAAGATCTCAAAGATCTTGATTTAAAGTCCAACACATGTTCTTTTGTGTCCTTAAAAAAAAATCATTTGTCCTGGTGATCGATGAAAGAGCTCTGGGTTCGAGCTTCTGAAAGTGGGGGTCATTTTGTGTGTGTCTGTGTGTGTGTGTGTGTGTGTGTGTGTGTGTGTGTGCGCTCCCTGTGAATCTCTTCCATCTGCTGCTGCTTTGCCTCCCACACAGCTGGAGCTCTTCACCGCACCACACACCTTTAATCTGCTTATTATTGGTCTTAGATTGTAGGGAGCATCTGCCGTACACGTCCCTGTGTATGAGCTGTTGCTATGGTAACAATAACACGTTAGAACGAGCGCATCAATATAAACATATTGTTCATGTTATGGCCAGAATCTCTGTCCATGCCGCGCTATGACAGCACAACTTCTAGCCAATGAGATGGCCGCGCTCGGCACACCGCGGTAGGATCAGCGCCGATGAGCTCGAGACACACTGCGTATCGTTAAAGAAAGAGAGGGTGCGTTATCAGTGTAGAGGGGGAAGTGAGAAGGTGAAGGGAAGGCGGGGTTTCGAGTTCAAAACAACTGTCAGTCATTCTGAACTCATATGTTGATTGGCTCTGAGTTTTTTCTCTATGGAGGAGAAAGAGAAGATTGCTGAGAGGCTGCTGAGGGGACGGCTGAACGTTTACAGCTGTGATATCTCAGATGACGTGTTTCATGGACGTCCCATAACTGCAACTATAACCGGATAAAAAGTATGATGTAGTTTTCGACGACGAGTTGGAAAAAAATCGGCATGATGCAAGAGGAATAAAACACTTCAGTATCTTCCCTTCAATAATTATTTTCCTATTAGAACAAAACCCCAAGAGTTCGCGGACTTCAGAGAGTTATGATCAGTGATGTTACTACAAAACACGCACACGAGCGAGGGGAAAAAAAACCCCAACTTTTCTGTTTTATTTCCCTTCTGTTCCTTTCCTTTCTGGACGTTCCGTTAACGGATCTGTTCTTTATTCCACGTTAACTTCACGTACAAAATCTGACATGGAAGATTTCGATCTGTTTAAAATGTCATTTACATAAAGAGATGTGGTGGTGTAAAAAAGCGCTGCCTGGTGCTCTCACACAGAAAGCAGAACGAAACAACACACAAACAAACAACAACCCAGTGAACTTTAAGCGCTTGGGGGTTTTTTTTTCTCTGTAATCCATTGTAGGTTTTTTTTTTCCTATAGTAGCTTTCATGTCGAGAGCCTCGGCTAAGAGCGGCGACGTGTTTGTTGGTGTAACGCGGTGTAAAGTTTTAGTTACAATCACATGGTGGTGGAATAACTCACATTTAGAATGGAAAGGAATTTAAAAGAACTGTGTGTGTGTGTATGTGTGTGTGTGTGTGTGTGTGTGTGTGTGTGCGCCCTGTCAGGGTTAAGTTTCTCAATCTCTCATCTCCAGTTTCTATTTTACTCATTCCCTTTCATCTGTCCTTTTCTGTCATCCCTGGCTTTTTGTGTTCTCTGTGCAGTGTCTGTGTGTCAGGTGTGTGTGTGTGTGTGTGTGTGTCTGTGTCTGACACCTCTTTGGCCTCTGTATAAAGATCACAGCCTGCATCTTTAATCAGTCTGTCCTCCATGCTGTGTGCATCACTGCCACTTCTCTGCTTTTTATACACTTGTGTAACCTGGTGTGACATGTTCATGTGACTGACACACACACACACACACACACTCTGCAATGTTACCTCACTATGGTAGCACTCTGCTCGTCACACTGCTGCTGTAGCCGTGAGCATCTTCCCTCTTCCTCTTTACTTTTGCTCCTGAAAGACAAAAAGCACAGCACTTTATTTAACCAGACACTGAGATCCTATTTAAGGCTTTTATATCACACACACACACACACACACACACGCGCACACACACACACACACACACGCACACACACACAGGTGTACAGGACTCCTCTGTTTACATCTGACTGCAAACAGACTATTTTCTGTCCCTCAACATTTATCCGCAGGTCCAAATTAAATCAAAGTCTGTCAGTCCAAGTGAAGGAGGCGTGGCCTTTGTGTCTGTCAGTCCAAGTGAAGGAGGCGTGGCCTTTGTGTCTGTCAGTCCAAGTGAAGGAGGCGTGGCCTTTGTGTCTGTCAGTCCAAGTGAAGGAGGCGTGGCCTTTGTGTCTGTCAGTCCAAGTGAAGGAGGCGTGGCCTTTGTGTCTGTCAGTCCAAGTGAAGGAGGCGTGGCCTTTGTGTCTGTCAGTCCAAGTGAAGGAGGCGTGGCCTTTGTGTCTGTCAGTCCAAGTGAAGGAGGCGTGGCCTTTGTGTCTGTCAGTCCAAGTGAAGGAGGCGTGGCCTTTGTGTCTGTCAGTCCAAGTGAAGGAGGCATGGCCTTTGTGTCTGTCAGTCCAAGTGAAGGAGGCGTGGCCTTTGTGTCTGTCAGTCCAAGTGAAGGAGGCGTGGCCTTTGTGTCTGTCAGTCCAAGTGAAGGAGGCGTGGCCTTTGTGTCTGTCAGGTATGGCTGTGTCACTGTGTATCAGACTGGACAGATGAGCAGGGCAGATCTGTGTGTGTGTCTGTGTGTGTGTGCACTTTGGGGGGAGGACAGTTAGATGATGGAAGGCTGGACTGTGCGTGTGTGTATAAGCCGAGTACTACACTTGCGTGCAAGTCTGTATTTACATTTGTGACAGTCTGTATTTATTTATGTATATTTAGTGTGTGTGTGTGTGTGTGTGTGTGTGTGTACTCTGTTCTTTATTGCACTCCAGCGTTTGCTTTGATTCAATAATTTTCCACAACATGCAGACAAGCACTTGTGTCATGCAAATCATAACTTTGGCCATGCACGCACACACACAAACACACACCCACACACAGACATGCACACACACAGACACGCACACACACTCACATAACTTCCTGCTCTTCGTGATATACTGAATCATGGCGTGACCTTCCTGCCAGATGTGTTCAGGATTCGAGCCAGGACTTTCATCTCTCAGCTCTTTCTGAACCTCCCATCCTTCTCCTCCATGTTCTCCATCCTTCTCTCAGATTTTCTCTCAAACCCTCATTTACCTGCTATGCTTCTGATCTTCAGTTAGCATGCTGACCACACCGCTTTATCTCCAACACTCAAAGAGTGGCATCTGTTGTCACGAAAACGTTTCCTTCTGGAAGCTGCCACAGCATCACGGACCCTGTCTCACCTGGACCACGCCCACAAGGTTTCCGCGTCTCTCTACGTGTTGTTGGATCTGAGATACTGTGAAATCTAGTAAAATTGCTCTCTGCTGACTGAGCGTCTGTGCTTTAGTGAGATGTGCTGAGATTTGTCCGGGTCCAGCATGTCTGTAAAAACCCTACTGCTCAGATGACACACTGTATAAGGTGTTGGTCTCAGGGGTCCGAGCTGCTGAGTGTCTCTGAGACAGACAGACAAACAGACAGAAGGACAGTCAGAGGCAGACAGACAGAGGCATGCAGAGTGAAAGAGACAGACAGACAGACAGAGGCAGACAGAGTGAGAGAAAGAGACAGACAGACAGACAGACAGACAGACAGACATGCAGAGTGAGAGAAAGAGACAGACGGACATAGGCATGCAGAGTGAGAGAAAGAGACAGACAGACAGGCAGGCAAAGGCATGCTGAGTGAGAGAAAAAGACAGACAGACAAACAGGGGCATGCTGAGTGAGAGAAAGAGACAGACAGACGGACATAGGCACACAGAGTGAGAGAAAGAGACAGACAGACAGAGACATGCTGAGTGAGAGAAAGAGACAGACAGACAGGCAGAGGCATGCTGAGTGAGAGAAAGAGACAGACAGACAGACAGACAAACAAAGACAGAGAAAGAGACAGACAGACGGACATAGGCATGCAGAGTGAGAGAAAGAGACAGACAGACAGACAGGCAGAGGCATGCTGAGTGAGAGAAAAAGACAGACAGACAAACAAAGACAGACAGACAGACATGCAGAGTGAGAGAAAGAGACAGACAGACAGACAGACAGAGGCATGCTGAGTGAAAGAAAGACAGACAGACATAGACATGCAGAGTGAGAGAAAGAGACAGACAGACAGACAGATGGACATAGGCATGCAGAGTGAGAGAAAGAGACAGACAGACAGACGGACATAGGCATGCAGAGTGAGAGAAAGAGACAGACAGACAGACGGACATAGGCATGCAGAGTGAGAGAAAATGACAGACAGACAGACAGCCAAACAAAGACAGACATGCAGAGTGAGAGAAAGAGACAGAGAGACAGACAGGCAGAGAGAGAGAGAGAGAGAGAGAGAGGAGAGAGAGAGAGAGAGAGAGAGAGAGAGAGCTGAGTGTAAAATACCTGACTCTGGTGTTGTTGGTGTTTAGTCTCTGATTCACACTCAGTGATTAGTCACACACTGCATTTGTTACACACTCTCAGAGACAAACAGCACTGAACTCATTACTTGCATCATTAGTTAGTGGTATAAGGCAGAAACACTCGTTTACTGTGTAACTGGATCTCAAGGACGCACTCGTATACTTCAAGGGCTGATGTTTATTAGCTGTTTGTTAGCTGTTTATTAGCTGAAAAAAAACCTTCATCATCCTGAATAGTACGTTTCCCGACAGTGTGACTGACGTGTGCTGAGAAAATAAACAAGGACGATAAGACAATCATTCTGAACAAAAAAAAAAACAACAAAAAGCAAAGAAAAAAGAAAACACGCCGGACTCGAGGGGTGGAACATATAAAGGACGGAGGACACGCTATCGAGGACAACAGTGCGCTCTTTTCGGTCAGACAAGCGGTACAAAAGAAGTGTGTGTGTGTGTGTGTGTGTGTGTGTGTGTGTGAGGGGAATGTTGGTGCCTCGAGATAAATTCTGTTCTATTTATAAGGCATAATTAGAGCTGGACAAATTTAAAGAAGCATCACTCACATTCCTGAGGAACCTCTAGAGGAAGACGGCCTGCAAAAAATAGGACACTTTATCAACATGTAGTCAAACGTATGGAACATTATGACCACCTGCCTAATATTGTGTTGGTCTCCCTTTTGTTGACCCATCATGCACTGTGTATTCTGACACCTTTCTATCAGAACCAGCAACTTCTTCAGCAATCTGAGCAACAGTAACTCGTCTGTTGGATCGGATCACACGGGCCAGCCTTCGCTCCCCACGTGCATCAATGAGCCTTGACCATCCATGACCCTGTCGCCGGTTCACCACTGTTCCTTCCTTGGACCACTTTTGATAGATACTGACCACTGCAGACCGGGAACACCCCACAAGAGCTGCAGTTTTGGAGATGTTCTGATCCAGTGGTCTAGCCATCACAATTTGGCCCTTCATCAAACTCGCTCAAATCCTTACGCTTGTCCATTTTTCCTGCTTCTAACACATCAACTTTGAGGACAAAATGTTCACTTGCTGCCTAATATATCCCACCCACTAACAGGTGCCATGATGAGGAGATCATCAGTGTTATTCACTTCACCTCTCACTGCTCAGTATGTTATACCTGATCAGTGTACGTCATTTACAAATATCTGAGAATGAGACATGAAACTGAAAAATCTAGGAAACATTTTCACCTGCTAGCTGTGCCACATCTGGATTATAATCTAAAAAAAAATTCATTGACTAAACAATAATAAAAAAATAAAAAAAACCCCATAAAGGCAGTTCCACGTGTGAAATAATTCAACAGAAATATGAGTAAGATATCGCTAAACATCAATTCTACTGAAGACTAAACGTTTAAAAGGAAAGACTCCAAAGAAAGATGGCAATCTCGCGTATGCTAGCTGATGAAGGAGATGAAGAGATAAACAGAGTGACTTTAATCTGTCGAAAGTTCTTCATACTGAAAAAGTTTGAATGTTGAAGATCGTTGTAAAACCTTACAGCGGATTTGTTTAAGGATTCGCAGAGCGTATTCAGAGCTCCATCCCGTGGGGTGGAGTCTAGCGTGACACACAGTGTGTAGCTCGACACAAGCGTGTTCCTGATGCCGTCGTCTCGATTATAGCTAATTTTTTTTTTTTACTGTTGTTTTTCCGAGCGCTGTGACACTCCGCTACCTGATAACCCGCCGGGTGTATACACGGGTGAACAAAGTGCAGATCCGCGACACCTCGTGTCTACTTTCACATTCCACCGCTACAGTTTCACGCTCATTCACACCTCTGGACTCTGATAAGTGGCATGTGGACCTTAACGAGCTTCATGACATCAGAATGTGTGAATCAGACCCACGATGCTTGCATGTCACTTCTAGATAACAATTACACCCTCTGTGGATTTCGATCATTTCTTATTAATGTTTAAAATGCCATTTTTCAAATTGCAAATTTTTTTTAACAGATTTTTTGTCAGTTTTTTTTATAAACATTATAAAAAAAAAAAATCTTTTTTTTCCCTTTTATTTATATATTTTTTTAAATTCTGAATAATCTCTATTTGTGGCTTGTCTGTTAAAACCAACACAAAAACAGAATCAATTTTTTTTAAATAATAAATGATATATAATTTAAATAATAATAAATTAATAAATAAATAAAAGAAAGATTTTACCGTTTATAGTATACAAGCACAACCAAAATCATTAACCAACCCGACGGATTCGAACCGAGTGCTAATTTCTACAGCTGCTGACTCGCCAAAAACACTTTTAGCCTTGATCCTTAATCCACCGCTCATTATTTTAACCACTTCCCCTCGTCCTGCTCCTTATTTCCTCTTTGTAAAGTTCTGACTTCCTGATCGTTCGAGCCGTCCCCTTGTCAACGGAGCATGCTCGTTTGGAGGCTGAGCTAACAAGACGAGGATGCTGTCAGAGGATTTCCTGAGATGTGATGCGATGCTTAGGATGCTGGAGGATTTCCAGATTGACGTTTCTGTGGCTGTAAATGATCCCCTCAGTGATGGGTGCCTGGGGCAGCTGTCTGCCTGTCATGTCGCTACCTTTGCCTACGTCAAACGTCTGTCAATCAGCCAAGAAAAAGAAAAACAAAACAGTGAACAGAAAGCGTGAGACGCATTTCGGAGGACCAACGACACGTCATGACATTTCCAAGATTCCTGCATTAATGTTTGCTGCATTGCACTTATACAGATAGATGATTTCTTGACCATTTCTTAGAAATGATTCTGCATCGAATAAAATCTTAGAGGAACATTCCACCCTGAACGTCATGCATAGTAATCCTTAACTATCATGTAATCTTAACATCTTCCTAGGCTTTTCGTTTATAAGTCTCTGTGTGCTGTAGAGTTACAGTGTCCCTTCACTGGAACTGAGAGACTCAAACCTGTTCCAGCATGACACAAAGCAGCTCCATGAAGACATTTACGGCATTTGGCAGATGCCTTTATCCAGAGCAACTTACATTCTTATCTAATTTTATTCAACTGAACAATTGAGGGTTAAGGGCCTTGGTCAGGGGCCCAGCAGTGGCAGCTTGGTGGACCTGGGTTTCACCTTAACCACTGAGGATATACGACTGAGCAATTGAGAGCTGCCACTTCGTGGACTGGTGGTTAAGACATGGTGTGGAGGTGAAGGTTGGAGAAAGTGGAGGAACTGGAGTGTCCTGCACTGAGCCCTGACTCTGACTCAACCCCACTGAACACCATTGGGAGGAACTGGAACTGGAGTCTCATCAGCATCCTGAACATCAGAGTCTGATCTCACTAATGCTCTTGAAGAATGAATGAACACAAACTCACACATCGAGAGGAGAGGAGCGGTGGTTATAACAGCAAAGAGAGGAGAATAAACCTGGAAGGAGACATTCAACAAGCTCATATGCGTGTGGTGGACAGGGTGCACAAACTTTTGGCTAACCACAAAGGATTAATGTACATGCTGCTAACGTCAAAATCTTCATGAACATGTACACGTCTAAAGAAAATGTGACTTGACTGAATTGAAGAATAAAGTGGAGATGCGTGTGTGTGTGTGTGTGTGTTTGAAAGTGCATCATGCACGAGTGAGTGAATGACAGTGAGGAATGTGTGCATTTACTTCTGGTCCTTATCTCTAAAATGTTACAGTACAAAAACTGTCTGAAACTAACTGTGTATCTCTATCTCTGATCGATCTCTCTCTCTCTCTCTCTCTCTCTCTCTCTCTCTCTCTCTCTCTCTCTCACACTCTCTCAATCTGTGTGTCTGTCTGTCTCTATCAGGATCATGTGTTTTTAAACTAACCCTAACCACTCATGGCAGGGTTACCACGGTAACAGGCTGATCTGCAAGACAACAAACATGTCAGATGTGTGCGTTTTCGTGTGTGTGTGTGAGAGAGAGAGAGAGAAAGTGAGCGTCTGTGTGTGTGAGTGAGGCTGGAGGTTGTGTGGTTGTTATGGGAGCATGGTGCACACAAACAAGATTGCTTCATTCCCTGAGAAAGCTGTATCCACACACACACACACACACACACACACACACACACACACACACTATAGCTCAGGATCAGAAGGTCACAGGCTTTTTTGCAAAAAAAGAAAAAGGATATCACAACATCTGAGTGCGTCTGTGTGTGCGTGTCTTACTGTGCTTGGTCAGGAGGCGGAGTCAGAGTAGATATACACTGTTACACACGTACTTGTTAGCTATCAGTTAAAACAGCTCTAATCATAACTATCCCTGTTTCCATAAGTATTGGAAAGAATACTAAAAGAATGTGTGGAACAGGGGGGGAGAGAGAGAGAGAGAGAGAGAAACTGGGAGGT
>JAUCMX010000004.1:3413458-3493458 GCA_033459395.1 Hemibagrus guttatus
CTGATGGAACTGAATGAATGAGTAAACATATTAAATTAGTTTCGGTTTCTTTCAAGTGTCATTCAAAGCGAAAGCCTGCCTTAATATTTTACACCTTACAGTTTCACTGACAAATCTCTAAACACATAGTTTTAATTCCCGCCCACTTGCTTCACCAGTCACTTGTTTGATTTTTTTAAATTATTTTTTTTTATTTTTATTTTATTTTATTATTTTTTTTTATTTTTTTTTATAATTATTTTTTATTTTCCTCCAATCAAAATCCCTTGGTAAATGAAATCTTGTAGGCAGATAGATAGATAGATAGATAGATAGATAGATAGATAGATAGATAGATAGATAGATAGATAGATAGATAGATAGACAGACAGATAGGCAGATAGGCAGATAGACAGACAGACAGATAGATAGATAGATAGATAGATAGATAGATAGATAGATAGATAGATAGATAGATAGATAGATAGATAGACAGACAGGCAGACTGATAGATAGAAGACAGACAGACAGATAGGCAGATAGACAGACAGACAGACAGACAGATAGATAGATAGATAGATAGATAGATAGATAGATAGATAGATAGATAGATAGATAGATAGACGGACAGACAGACAGACAGGCAGACTGATAGATAGATAGACAGACAGACAGATAGGCAGATAGATAGATAGACAGACAGACAGACAGACAGACAGACAGATAGATAGATAGATAGATAGATAGATAGATAGATAGATAGTAGATAGATAGATAGATAGATAGACGGACAGACAGACAGACAGGCAGACTGATAGATAGATAGACAGACAGACAGATAGGCAGATAGATAGATAGACAGACAGACAGACAGACAGACAGACAGACAGACAGACAGACAGACAGACAGACAGATAGATAGTAGATAGATAGATAGATAGATAGACTCCAGATAGCTTGTGGTATTAGATGCTGATGGAACTGAATGAATGAGTAAACATATTAAATTAGTTTCGGTTTCTTTCAAGTGTCATTCAAAGCGAAAGCCTGCCTTAATATTTTACACCTTACAGTTTCACTGACAAATCTCTAAACACATAGTTTTAATTCCCGCCCACTTGCTTCACCAGTCACTTGTTTGATTTTTTTAAATTATTTTTTTTTATTTTTATTTTATTTTATTATTTTTTTTTATTTTTTTTTATAATTATTTTTTATTTTCCTCCAATCAAAATCCCTTGGTAAATGAAATCTTGTAGGCAGATAGATAGATAGATAGATAGATAGATAGATAGATAGATAGATAGATAGACAGACAGACAGACAGACAGACAGACAGACAGACAGACAGAAAAACATTATTGATCCCATGAGGGTTACAGCTGTTTTGAGTGAGCTCATTTTTCTCTGGAATCATTATTAGCATACAGGATGCCACACAGGATGTCTCTGCTTTGCCTCTGATCTAAAAGCTTGAAGTCTTCTATATCAGGAAGTTCTATTGGAAATCTACGGCTCTTTTTTTAACTTTTTTTTTATATAAAAGAACGTAGCATTCGTCTGGGTTTGGGTAAGAGAGAAGTCGGTGAAAGGTTTCTCTGCTTCCTATTAGTGTGAGATTATCCCTGAACCAGATGAGCGAGTCAGATGGGTCCGGAGGTAATCAGATAATCCGGCAACTCTTTTTGTAAGGGATCTAAAAGATTAGCTTTCTGATTAGATCTCATGCTGCTTGTAATGGCACACATTAACAGTGTTTGTGTTTCTTACACACTTCTGCTTCCGTCTGCACGGGGTGTAACGGCTCGCAGTTGTTCATGTTTAGATGTTAATGAATGATAATGCTCAATAAAAGCATGAGGGTGACTATAAGCCTGAGGTCCAGCTACAGGAAAGAGACAGAGAAGAGGCACAGCATGGGCTTCCCACTCAATCCACTCGCTTAGAGAGAGAGAGAGAGAGAGAGAGAGAGAGAGAGAGAGAGAGAGAGAGAGAGAGAGAGAGAGAGAGAATAGACATTAAATTTACGTCATTTGGTAGGCAACCTTACTGAGAGCGACCTACATTTGTCTCATTTACACAAATAAGCTATTGAGGTTTAGGGGCCTTGCTCAGGGGCCCAGCTGCATGGTGACTCACAACCTTCTGATCTGTCCAACACCTTAACCACTGAGCTAGCACAGCTAGAGAGATATGAGTAGACAGTTAGCTAGCTAGCTAGCTAGCTAGATAGATAGATAGATAGATAGATAGATAGATAGATACCAAACAGTTATTGACGTGCACAGAACAGACTTAGTGATGGCTGAGTAGAACTGTGTTAGCAGCCCCTGTGGCAGGTTGAACTTCCTCAGCTGCCGAAGGAAGTACAATCTTTGTTGGGCCTTTTTGATAATGGAGTCTATGTGAGTGTCCCACTTCAGGTCCTGAGAGATGGTGGTCCCCAGGAACCTGAATGACGCCACTGTTGGAACAGTGCTGTTCATGATGGTGAGTGGGGGGAGTGCTGGGGTGTTCCTCCTGAAGTCCACTATCATCTCCACTGTTTTGAGTGTGTAGAGCTCCAGGTTGTTAAGACTACCCCAGGCAGCCAGCTGCTAAACCCTTTTTGTCTGTAAGCAGACTCATCTGTGTCCTGGATGAGGCTGATGACTGTAGTGTCGTCCGCAAACTTCAGGAGCTTGACAGATGGATCAGTAGAGGTGCAGTCATTGATGTAAAGGGAGAAGAGCAGGGGGGAGAGGACGAAACCCTGGGGGGCGCCAGTGCGGGTGGTGCGGTTGTATGACGTGAATTTCCCCAGTTTCACTAGCTGATGCCTATCTGTCAGAAAGCTGGAGATCCACTGACAGATAGAGCTAGGGACAGAGAGCTGGGTTAGTTTGGTCTGGAGGAGTGTTGGGATGATGGTTTTTGAAGGCCGAACAAAAGTCCACAAACAGGAGCCTCACATAAGCCCCCTGATTTGTCCAGATGCTGTAGGATGAAGTGCAGTCCCATGTTGACTGCATCATCCACGGACCTGTTTGCTCGGTAAGCAAACTGCAGGGGGTCCAGTAAAGGTCCACTAATGTTCTTCAGATAAGCCAACACCAGTCTTTCAAACGACTTCATGACCACAGACGTTAAAGCAACAGGTCTGTAGTCATTAAGTCCTGTTATCTTGGGTTTCTTTGGGGGGGGGGATGATGGTGGAACGTTTGAAGCAGGCAGGGACTTCACACAGCCCCCAGTGATCTATTGAAGATCTGTGAAAAGATGAAGGCCATCTGGTCAGCACAGGTTTTCAGACAGGCTGGTGTGACACCGTCTGGGCCTGGTGCTTTTCTTCTCTTCTGCTTCAGGAAGATCTGATGCACATCATCTTCACTGATCCGAAGTACAGGAGGAGGGAGAGGGGGTTGCTGATAGATAGATAGATAGATAGATAGATAGATAGATAGATAGATAGATAGATAGATAGATAGATAGATAGATAGATAAAAAAACAGATAGACAGACAGAGAGATCTATCTATCATATAACAGTTGAGCATACTGGTGGTGTAATAAACACAGGCCTCCAGCTGTGTGTGTGTGTGTGTGTGTGTGTGTGTGTGTGCATGGGGTCATTACAGTGCAGATCATTCTTCCTTTCTTTCTGCACATGAAACATCCATCAGCCAGACACTGAAACTCATCACACACTCTGCAGGTTCACCCAAACACACCTACATCCACACACCAGCAACTGATTAGATCTGCTCCTCCTTCTTAAATCAGTTCCACAGTGCACTCACACACACACACACACACACACACACACACACACACACACACTCCACAGGAGCAGTGGCACACATAAACTCGTTTCACAAACACACACACACACACACACACACCCCAAAAACACAGGAGTAGTGGCACACATAAACATGTCTCATTCACACACACACACACACACACACACACACACACAAACACACACACACCCCACAGCTCCAGAGGTAGAGGAGGAACAAATCAGTTTTGGGTGAGAGAAGCGCATGCTCCTGTGCTCTGCGTGACAGAAGGAGAAAAAGACTGCAGCATGTGGACAGATTCCAGATGTTTGCACATCTACACACATCATATTAAAGAAACATCTGGACTCTGGTGCCCCGAAACACTAGCATTATTAAATAAGAAATAATTACTTCCACTACTAGTAATCATCATCATAATCATGGTAATCATCGCAAGGCTTTTTAGCGCTTTTGGGCATAAATGACACAGTGAACTACTTTCCCTGTATATTTACTCTGTATTTTCGCCTCGTCGGTTAGTTTCTCATGCATCTTATTACGCATCTTATGAAGAAAGCATCACGCCATGTGATATGCTCCTCTCTCAGTGTCGGGTGGAGAAAACACTCGGCCGCTCGCTGTAGGGATCAGAGACACTTATTGTCACGTCTCTTACAGGAAGAGTGTGTGCACATTTCTCCACAGAGCTCCTGCAAAAGAGCTTCACATATGGAGCCAGTGACAAAGTGATGAGGGGAATCCTCCTGCTCATTTATTATTCTGTCAACAAAATATCTCTAGATAGCTGCCCTGAGGGGAGAGAGAGAGAGAGAGAGAGAGAGAGAGAGAGAGAGAGAGAGAGAGAGAGAGAGAGGGGACGGAGAAAGAGAGAGAGAAAAAAAGGGGGGGCAGAGAGAGAGATAGAGGGAGGAGGGACAAAGAGAGAGAGAAGGGGGGAAAAGAGAGAGAGAGAGAGAGAGAGAGAGAGAGAGAGAGAGAGAGAGAGAGAGAGAGAGGGGACGGAGAAAGAGAGAGAGAAAAAGGGGGGACAGAGAGAGAGATAGAGGGAGGAGGGAGAAAAAAGAGAGAGAAGAGGGGACAAAGAGAGAGAGAGGGAGGAGGGAAAAAGAGAGAGGGAGGGAGGAGGGAGAAAGAGAGAGAGAGAAAGGGGGGAACAGAGAGAGAGAAGAGAGAGAGAGAGAGAGAGAGAGAGAGGGGGAGAGAGGGGGGAAAAGGGAGGGAGGAGGGAGAAAAAAAAATAGAGAGAAAGGAGGGAACAGAGAGAGGGAGGAGGGAGAAAGAGAGAGAGAAAAGGGGGGGAACAGAGAGAGGGTGGGGGGGGGGAGAAAGGGGGAACAGAGAGAGAGAGAGAGAGAGAGAGAGAAAAAGGGGGGGGAACAGAGAGAGAGAGAGAGAGAGGAGGGAGAAAAAAAGAGAAAAAAGGGGGGGACAGAGAGAGAGAGGGGGGAGGGAGAAAGAGAGGGGGAGGGAAGAGGGAGAATGATAGAGAGAAAGGGGGGAACAGAGAGAGAGAGAGGGAGGAGGGAGAAAGAGAGAGAGAGAAGGGGGGGAATAGATAGAGAGAGTGAGAGAGGGGGGGAAAAAGGGGGGAGCAGAGAGAGAGAGGGGGGGGAGAAAGAGAGAGAGAGAAAGGGGGGAACAGAGAGAGAGAGGGGGAGGAGGAGCAAGAGAGAGAGAGAAGGGGGGAACAGAGAGAGAGAGAGAGAGCGCAAGAGAGAGGGAGCAAGAGAGAGAGAGAAAGGGGGGAACAGAGAGAGAGAGGGGGAGAGAAAAAGGGGGGGGAACAGAGAGAGGAGGGGAGC
This sequence comes from Hemibagrus guttatus, assembly GCA_033459395.1. NCBI lineage: Eukaryota > Metazoa > Chordata > Actinopteri > Siluriformes > Bagridae > Hemibagrus > Hemibagrus guttatus. The sequence continues at coordinate 3,419,024 of JAUCMX010000004.1, forward strand.
GAGAGAGGGAGGGAGGGGGGGAACAGAGAGAGAGAGACAGAGAGAGAGAGTGAGAGAGAGAGGGAGGGGGGAGAAAGAGAGAGAGAGAAGGGGGGAACAGAGAAAGAGAGAGAAACGAGAGAGAGAGGGAGGAGGGAGCAAGAGAGAGAGAAAAGGGGGGGAACAGAGAGAGAGAGAGAGAAAATGAGAGGAAAAAGATGAGATGGGATGAAGAGAAATAAAAAAAGCATCATGAGGCACAAAACTTTTTCAAAGTCAGTGGAATTAAATGATGTGTTTTAGATGATGTGGATTGTTGCTGTGTTCTCCATCTACTAAAAACATCTACTGTCAAAACACTACGATCCTGCATCCCACCTTAATCTAATGAACTGTACTATTCACATGGAAAAGATTATCATTGTTCGATGCTTTTGTGCAGATCTGGCAACCCTGGTTATAATGCGTGCATCATTAACTCCTAGCCCGATTTCTACGGCTCTCATAACACTGTGACCTCGTGATCGATCGGAATGAAGAGCAGTCGAGCCGAGACCTGTCAGACGAGGCGTGTTAATGCCCTCCACACCTTCTTCTAACACAGAGCTTTTCATTTGACGGCATTAATTAACACTTCCTGTGCTTGGATTTCCTCTTTCGGCTCTGTGCTCGGTTTTTTTACATCATATTATAAACCGCAAGGCGGTGTTTTGTGCGGAGAATGTTCATTAGGCGTGACGCTAGCATGAGCAACATCCCTATCAACCTGAAGGGTAAAGTCAGACGCATGACATGCAGCTTCCTGATGGAGCTTTAAACACTTTATAAACCAATCGGGAATCCAGCGTGTTGAAGTGCTGAGAGAATGTTGCCATGGTTACCGTGGAAGTGTAATCGTGGGGCTTTCATCTTCTTCATCTTACACCGACCGGCGACGCTGTTACCGTGACAACGGTGTAAGAGACTGTCATGCTATCACAGTGTGAAATCCAGGAAGTGTGTGTCCATATTTGTTGCTGTGGCGTGACATGATACATGCAACCGATCAGTCACGAACGCTGCTGCAAGCCTCGCCCCCTGAGTACCGTTCATACCTGGTTCGCTCCGGTTTTTTCCGGGTTCTGTAACAGCGAGTCGTGTTTAATCCGACTCTCTGTGACTATCCCAGACTCACGCAGCAATCGGTCAGGCTTGCTCTGGTCTGCTGGGCATTTCAATTAGCTGTGAGTAACACGTGTTAGCATCATTAGCCAATGTGGGCGGCTTTGGAGAGACGCTGTGCTGTAAGGAGTCAGACACACACAGACACAGACACACACACACACACATGGCCTGGCTCTTTACTCTGTACGTCAGAGGGTCTGGCACTGAGAATAGCTTCGTGTGTGTATGTGTGTGGAGATAGTCGTGATAATGGGCTGAAAATCCTGGGCTGAGTGCACCTCGTCTGATCTGTGCAAGATGTGTGTGTGTGTGTGTGTGTGTGTGTGTGTATAAAAGACAATGGGGATACATGGGGGAGGAAGAGTGTGTGTGTGTGTGTGGTACTCTGTCAGTGTGAACATGTACTAAAGTGAGATGGCTGAGCAGCTGTGTACATGTACGTGTGTGTGTGCTTGTGTATGTGTGTGTGTGTGTGTGTGTGTGTGTGTGTGTGTGTAAGACATGCAGCCAGAATGGAAGTGTGTCCCTCATGCCTATTCAGACTTGCATTAAAATCCGTCTCGGGTGATCCAGAGCAACCTGATATCAGTTTAAAATAACGCAAACCAACACCATATCTCAGTGTGGGGTGTGTGTGTGTGTGTGTGTGTGTGTGTTTAACCGTCTGGTGTTCGGATCAGTAAAATCATCTAATTGTGAGTGGGTTTTGTGCGGCTTTTGTTCAGTAATTACGCTTCATGTGTTTACATCAATCGCACAAGCGGACGAACAAAACCAGAGAGAAGTAAAAAAAAAAAAAATCAGAGAGATGAGTTTCAGAAACAAATCTCCCCCACCCCACACACACACACACACACATACTAACAACCACAAATGAGTGTCTCTGACATGTCCAGAAGGACACAAGCTTCAAGTCTGAGGCTGCGAGTGAAAATGTCTGGAATTCTTCTGGATCTCATATTTGCTTTCTTTCCCTTTTGCCTTAATGACACTCGAGCTGGAATGAACCCCACAAGTCTGTGTGAATCCTGACTTTAGATCAGATCCACCCGAGTCTAATCCGATCACGTGCTTCGGCGGAAGAGAGGAATATCTGACTTTACGCGCAAGCGAGTCAATACCTTAATCCTAGAAATAGTGCAGAATTTCCACAGAACATTCAGCATTATTCATCATTTCAGCATTCTTTTTGTTTATTCTAATACTAATTAGTATTCTAATACTTTGAATTATTATTACATTATACTATACAGTATTATTGGTTAGACAGTTATTGGCAGAAAAAAACAATAATTACATCACAGATTTTCTTGTTGTTGTTGTTGTGGCCTCAGACGTTTGCACCTAAAGATTTATCGGAATATATTTATTTATTATTTTTTTATTTTATTTATTTATCTGAACTCAAAACCTGCCCCTTTTATTAACATCAACATCATCAATCCACAAACACTCAAAACTACCAGGCTGTGAAGAAAGCAGCATGAAAAACACACCATTCCTGTCAAAGTGCTAAAAACCGCATATACAGAATGGAGTGTTTTTACCCGAAAGTGAGAATATAGCCTAGGGAAAGCGTGTCAGTGAACTGAGAAACCGCTAGCTCCAGGGTCCTGGGTTTGATCCTGAGCTCCGGTTACGGGATCGGTGCTTCGTATGCCGTTTCCCAGGATTCCTCCCACCTCTTAAAACATTCTGCTTGGTGTCCTGTGATGGATCTGTGCAGAATTCCCTCTTTGCCTCCCGGAATAACTTCGAGCAGGAGAAAAGGCTTACAGAAGCTGAAAGGCTGAATGAATCTGCGGATGGAAAAGTAACCCTTTTCTCGGTGAATAAGCCACTGCACTTGGGGACTGGGGACGAAACGCTGGTGACTGAGTGGCTGATTAATCGGATCAGGAACGCGCCACACCTATAAATAACGTCTGCTTGGATCTAATGACAATTTTTAATTAAACTGTGATCTCTGTGTAAAAAGTAAAAAGAGAATCCAAAAAATGGGCAAAATATTACTGCGCTCATTTCTAATTGTGACTCGTGTGTGTGTGTGTGTGTGTGCGTGTGTGTGTGTGTGTGTGTGCGTGTGTGTGTTCATTTCCTTGCCGTTCAAGTCTCTCTTGAATACTGATGGTCATGGTGATGTTGGAACTGTGGTAATAATATCCTGGATTTGAAGTATAGATAACACACACACACACACAACACACACACACACACACACCCCACACACACGTCACTCAAATGGCATCTGTTCTCACACATCACCCACTTTAGAAATAAAGACATAAAGGCCAGAGATAATGAAAGATACGCTTCGCTGATGCACTGCAGTGGAGATGGGCGGCGTGTGCGTGCGGAGTATGATGGTATCGTCAGATTCAGGGGGGAAACGAGTCCGAGAGAAACAAAAGACGCTCTAACAGCACACACATCTCTCCGTACGGCGACCGATCTTATCGCTTTAATATCAGCTCCGAAGAAGAAAGCTCTATCAACTGACATATTCTGGATATTTGGATATAAAAAATAAAGAATAAAAAGTTTTGTAAGCAAGTAAGAGGCGAGGTGTTGCTGCGTCTGACACCACAGCGAGCTCTCAATTCTGATTGGTCAGAAGGTGCTGGTTGATATTCTAGAGGGCAGCTCGGACAGTAGCGCAGGTTTATTTGTAATGAATGCGCTCGTTCTGATACGTTATGGCTTCTAGAGAAACAACCGACAGATTGGGGAAACACTGTTTGAAGGAGTAAAACACTGATCTGCTTTTCTATGAGGAGATTCATGGAAGGAGTCTCCAGTGTCAGAGGGAAAGAGTTTGTATTCTACGTTGTTTCTTGGTGGCTGTGGAGATTTGCTATGAACTGTGAGAGAGAAAAAGGGAGGAAAAGAGGCAGAGGCTGCTGAGAGAGCGTACACGAGAACAGGTTATGAAACTGCTGTCATTGAAGTGAATAAGACTGATGATCTCCTCATCATGGCACCTGTTAGTGGGTGGGATATATTAGGCAGCAAGTCAACATTTTATCCTCAAAGTTGATGTGTTAGAAGCAGGAAAAATGGACAAGCGTAAGGATTTGAGCGAGTTTGACGAAGGGCCAGATTGTGATGGCTAGACCACTGGATCAGAACATCTCCAAAACTGCAGCTCTTGTGGGGTGTTCCCGGTCTGCAGGGGTCAGATCTATCAAAAGTGGTCCAAGGAAGGAAAGTGGTGAACCGATGACAGGCGTCCAAGGCACCTGATGGGCGGCCGAGGCTCATTGATGCACGTTTAGAAATGCACCTTTCTGCAGACCGGGAACACCCCACAAGAGCTGCAGTTTTGGAGATGTTCTGATCCAGGGTCTAGCCATCACAATCTGGCCCTTCGTAAAAACTCGCTCAAATCCTTACCTTGTCCATTTTTCCTGCTTCTAACACATCAACTTTGAGGACAAACTGTTCAGTAGATGAGTGTTTAACATAATAATCAGAAATAACAGGAAGTGGAGTAGTATATGTGATGCATCGACGTGTTTATTACCTGTCATACTCAATCTTTCTACATCTCTTTCTCTCTCTCCTTCCTGACACGTTTACAGTTAGGAGGCTGCAGTTCATCCTCTTTGCTATCTCCTGCTTGCTTAACCTCTCCGCATTGCCAGCACCTTACAGCAAATACAGCTGTGCTAATATTCTCCATCGGAGATGTTGCTGGTCTTGGCTTGCTTGGATTATTTGCATAAATACGTCACGCTCTTTCTCAGACTCTGCTCCGTATTTGTTTCAGGTTTATTCTGTAGTGCATATAAAGTACACAAAGATCCTATTACCAGCTCACAGTGCTTTCTGAGGGAACTGTTAATATGATTAGATCTGTTATTACTCTGTACTTTATTAGAATTTTGTCTACAAAAAGGGTTGTTGAAACAACTCTCGAATGGACCTCGATGTTAGCAAAGCAAACAAAGCAAAACACCACCACAAGCATACTGAAAACGCTTCAGTTACACAATGTGCTTTGTTGGGCTGTATTACATATTATATATATATATATATATATACATATATATTTTTTGCTCTGTTATCAGCTTTTGTTTTGTTGTGCTGATATTAGCTGCTTGTTCTGGATGCAAAGTTCCATAGAAGAAGTTGCTTTCGGCTGCTCCCTGTTCGGGGTCGCCACAGCGGACCAACGGGTCCGCACAACAATTTGGCAAACATTTTACACCGGATCCCCTTCCTGACGCAACCCCCCCATTTTTCCAGGCTTTTGGACCGGCACTGTATCCAGTGGCTGGGGTTGAGGCTTTGGGCTGGGAATCGAACCCGGGCCTTCCGCATGATAGGCGAGAAACCTACCACTGAGCCATAATTCTCTGAAATGATCCTTTGAAACCCAGTCATGGAAGGTTGAAGTGCTTTAGCGGGATTTACAACATGGTATAACGTCATGTCTGGGAATTAGGAACCAGGAAAGAAAGCGCCGATATCGCATCCAATACTTGTCTTCTCCATTCTTTCTGCGGTGAAACACTGGAGGGTTTTTTAGAAGCTACGACAACATCACTGTAAGAGCACTTAAGCAGTGAGCGTGAGGATGGCTGAGCTGAGCGTTAGGAACAGAATCAGTGAAAAAAGCGAGTGCAAGGTGTTGGGATTCGTGAGCAGTGGCGCGAGCTTGCTAAGAGACTCTTGCTCTTCCTTTCCTCTCGCCCGTCATGGTCTACTCAAAATTTTTTTCAAGATACTGTTTTTAAAAGATGAGTTCATTGCACACAACATCCAGCAACCGGCGTAAACAGAGTGAACTAACTTGCTCCATGACACACGAGAAAGCAGAGATCTCTCTACAAGCTCTGCGTAATGCGCCCTGAGACGAGCCGTGTCATTGCCTCGGCGGCTCGTGTGGTTTTTTTCGTCACGGTTGTGAAGCTGGAACGGGGGTGAGAGGTGACCGAATAGACTCATGAATCACGATTACATTCCCTGCTGCATTTTTTGGGGGGGCCCGACGTAATTCTCTAAAGTAATCGGATGAGAGGCTGGAATTCGATCCGATTACTAAGCATGAGGGAACTACAAGGCTGTGTGGGAAGTAGATTGAGACTAATATGCAAATATCACACCAGGAAAGTGAGAAGGGGGGGGGGGTGTGTGTGTGTGTGTGTGTGTGTGTGTGTGTGTGTGTGTGTGTGTTTTCTGCTTGGTTTTAAGTGTTATGTGGTTGACTGTAGCCATCGCTATGGCATCAGTCATGGCAACCAAACATCATAAGAGCAAAACATGATGAAATAAATACAAACATGCAGGTGACTCCCCCCACACACACACACACACACACACCCCCACACACACAAAACACAATGTGCAGAAACACGTGCCTGCCTGCTGTGTCCTTTTAGTCAACTAGAAAAAGTTCCACACAGGCGAAGAGACGCTTCCCCTCCCTGGAGCCTCTCTGCACTTTCTTTTTTATGAGCCGAGGGGTCTCGACTGAGATCACAGAGCGTCTGGCTGAAATATGGAAATCGTATGCATGGCAGGAGCACGCTTCTCCCCCCGGGCCTCCTGCTACACACACTTCACGCCTCCGCTGTTGCCATCACAACATCAGAAGTTTGTAGCTATGCGTTCGTGTCTCGGGGGGATTTTCATACACCATGTGTGAGCAATATATTAACACACACACACACACACACACAACCACCCCAAAAAAACAAACCCAAAAAAAAAAAAAAAAAAGCTCAGTTTCTGTCCAAACTCTCTCTCTTTCTCACTCTCTCTCAGTTTTTTGTGTCTCCCTCTCTCTCTGTCTCTCTTTTTTTAGCACTGTGATTTGTCCTGGATGGGGGAATGAACACAGAATGTTAACGGATTACGTGCGGCTGGAGCTGATAACCCGGGTTTCCCTCACCCATTCACACACTATACATGTGCAGACTATCAAAGGCACTTCCCATGGGTCAGAACCGACCCGAAAAGTTGTTCTCATCCAATACAAAAAAATTATAAATGAAGGAGAAACATTAAAAGAGGAAATGTTGGTTACTAAACTCTGGCCTATTTGATATTAGATTAACTGTAATGGGGGCTCATCATCAAAAATAACTTTGACACCCCCATCCCTGTAGAGAATGTGTGTGTGTGTGTGTGTCGGGGGCATGTGCTCGCTGTTTGTCCTCTCATGCTAATAGGTTAACCTGATACTACTGTTGTGGTAATGCTGAACGAGGGTGGGGCTGACATCACGGCCCTGACCGTGCCGTTACCCAGCAGCATACACCACACACACACACACACAAAAAAGTGTGCATAGCACTGCCACCCCCTACCCACACTCCTTCTGTTTGCCTGGTTGCTAATGGTAACTAGAGGAAGGCAGAAAAAAAACAGTGTTAATGAAATCTAATTATGACACCAACTTCCTTCAAGCCCCCGAATGTGCTTTTTTTTGTAGCAATCAAAACACACACACACACACACACACAAAAAAAAAAAGAATTGTGCATGTTGCTGTCATCGCATCAACTGGGGCCCCCCAATTACAGCTGTCAAGTCAGAGCAGGACGCATTAAGTGTATGACATATGACAGCATGCGAAATTACACAACTTCACAAGTGAAAAAAAACAAAACACTATCGGGAAAAACCCAAGAAAAAAAAAAACCAAGAGAGAGAGAAAAAGAGAGAGGGGGAGAGAGAGAGAGAGAGAGAGAGAGAGAGAGAAAAAGAGAGAAAGAGAGAGAGGGAGAGAGGGGGAGAGAGAGAGAGAGAGAGAGAGAGAGAGAGAGAGAGAGAGAGAGAGGGGGGGGGTTAATTGTGTTTCAGGTGCAAATCTCAGTGTGTGTGTGTGTGTGTGTGTGTGTGTGTGTTTTTTTATAACCCCACTCAAGTCAGCATGGATTCTCAGATCATTAGGATTGCCAGTAGTGTTAAACAGAGGAAAACGTACAGAGGCTGAAAGTTTTAATGATGGTTATGGATAAGGGTATGGGTCAGTAAGAAAGAAGCACACACACACACACACACACACGCACACCCCCACAAAAATGGAAAACAGTGAAAACCGGGCTTTGCATGACACTGGTGTGAATCATCATGCGAGAAGCTAATAATTCTCACAATTCAAGTTAGCAAAACAGATCCCAAAACTGATATTGCTTCAGATTACAGGATTCTATAATCAAGTCACACACACAAGTTTCTAAATGACACTATGTGTCTAAAAGTATGTGCACCCCTGAGCACCACACTCACCCCGCGTTTTCTTCCTCAAACTGTCCCAAAAAGGGTCGCCAGCACGCCATTCTCTAGAAATTCTCGGGGAACTGAGAGACTCAAACCTGTTCCAACATGGCACAAAGAGTGGAGGAACTGGAGTGTCCTGCACTGAGCCCGGACTCTGACTCAACCCCACTGAACACCTTTGGGAGGAACGGGAAACCTGGAGTCTCATAAACATCCTGAACATCAGAGTCTGATCTCACTAATGCTTTGAAGAATGAATGAATGAACACAAACCCACACGGGAAACACTCCAACATCTAGTGGAAAGCCTTCAGAGAAGAGAAGAGAAAAGAGAAGAGAAAAGAAGAGAAGAAAAAGAGAAGAGAAGAGAAGAGAAGAGAAGAGAAGAGAAGAGAAGAAAAGAAAAAAAGAGGAGAAGAAAAGAGAAGAAAAGAGAAGAGAAGAGAAGAGAAGAGAAGAGAAGAGAAGAGAAGAGAAGAGAAGAAAAGAGAGGAAAAGAGAAGAGAAGAAAAGGAGGTGAGGAGAAGAGAGGAGAAAAAGGAAAGAAAAGAGAGGAGAAGAGAGGAGAGAAGAGAAGAGAAGAGAAGAAAAAAGAGAAAAGAAGAGAAGAGAAGAGAGAAGAGAAGAAAAGAGAGGAGAAGAGAAGAAAAAAAAAAGAAAAGGAGAGGAGAAGAGAGGAGAGGAGAGAAGAGAAGAGGGGAAAAGGGGAGGGGAAAAAGAAAGAAAAGGAGAAAGAAAAGGAAAGAAGAAAAGAGAAGAGAAGAAAAGGGAAAAAAAGAAAAGGGGAAGAGAAGAGAAAGAGAAGAAAAAAAGAGGAGGGGAGAAGAAAAGAAAGAAAAAAGGGGAGAAGAGAAGAGAAGAAAAGAGAAGGGGAAAAGAGAAAAGAAAGAGAAAAAAAGAAGAGAAGAAAAGGAAAAAAAGGGGAAAAGGGAAGAAAGAAAAAGAGAGGAAAAGGAAAAGGGAAAAGGAAAAGGGGGAGAAAGAGAAAGAAAAAAAGGGGAGAAAGAAAAGAGAAGAAAAGAGAGGAGAAAGGAAGAGAAGAAAAGAAAAAAGGGAGAAAGAGAAGAGAAGAAAAGAGAGGAAAAGAAAAGAAAGAGAGGAGAAGAGAGGAGAGAAGAAAAGAGAAGAAAAAAAAGAGGAGAAAAAAAGAGAGGAGAGAAAGAAAAGGAGAAGAAAAGAGAAGAAAAGAGGGGAAAGAGAAGAAAAGGGGAGAGGAGAAGAGAAGAAAAGAGAGGAGAAGAGAAGAGAAGAAAAGAAAAGGAGAAAAGAAGAGAAGAGAAGAAAAGAGAGGAGAGAGAAGAAAAGGGGGGGAAAGAGAAGAGAAGAAAAAAAGAGGAGAAAAAAGAGGAGAAAAAAGGGGAAAAAAGAGAAGAGAAGAGAAGAGAAAGAGAAGAAAAGAGAGGAGAAGAGAAGAAAAGGAAAAAAAGAGGAGAAGAGAAGAGAAAAAAAGAGGAAAAGAGGAGAAGAAAAAAGGGGAGAAGAAAAAAAGGGGAAAGAAAAGGAAAAGAAAAAAGGGGAGAAGAGAAGGGGAAGAGAAAGAGAAAAAAGAAGAAAAAGGGGAGAAGAGAAAAAAGGAAGAGAAGAAAAGAGAAAAAGAAAGAGAAGAGAAGAGAAGAGAGAAGAGAAGAAAAGAGAGGAGAAGAGAAGAGAAGAAAAGGAAAAGAAAAAAGGGGAGAAGAGAAGAGAAAGAGAAGAAAAGAGAAGAGAAGGGGAAGAGAGGAGAAGAGAAGAGAAGAGAAGAGAAGAGAGGAGAAGAAAAGAGAGGAAAAAGAGAGGAGAAGAGAAGAAAAGAGGGGAAAGAAGAGAGGAGAGGAAAGAGAGGAGAAGAGAGGAGAAGAAAAAAAAAGAGAGGAGAAGAGAGGAGAGGAGAAGAGAGGAGAAGAGATCGTGTCCATTACAGCAGTCTGTCTGGAAGTGTCTGGTTAAATAAGCCGTTACGGGCAGCAGGGGAAGTGCAGCTCCTGAAGGTCACCAGGCCTCGCTGGACTTAAAAAAGGAGAAGCCATGCAAAACCCACTACACTGTCCTACACTGGGAAGTTCTGTGTCGTGAATTAAAGAGTGACAGACCCACGTGTGCTTAAGCCTAAAGGAGTGTGAAATGTCGGAAAATTTCATGTCTAAAAATGTCTCTGAGGGTCTGAGATTTAACAGGGGAAAACACCCCCGGTGTGCCCGGGTTTTCGCCGGACATCAGATGTCAGACGGACATCTGAATACTTTTGCACAGCGACATTACATTGTTTTATCTGAAGAGTGTCTCTATGCATGGAGTCTCTTAATGGCAAACGGCACTTTTTTTACGAGTTAGGTGTTAATTCATTAGGAAGGTTTTCATTAGCGATGATTGAACGGATGATTTTACTGCTGAAATAAACACATCTGGACTTTTGCGCCCTGCTGTAATGTTCCAGAAGGTTCCGGTAGCACGGCTTTTGCCACATCTGTTTCATCTATCTCAATTCGTTTGGGTAAAAACCATGACTCTGGCATTGTTACACACACACGTTTCCCCGGCTAATTAGAGCTGTCAGAAATGATTTAGCCAAAACAGAAGCCCATGGAGGGCACTGCTAGTGTAAAACACACACACACACACACACACACACAACACACACATCAGCAGATTGAATTCACTTGACCGTGTGTGACCCTGTGTGTTTGTGTGCAGCAGACAAAAACCGTGATTGTTTTCTACTTCCTCTCATGGGGAATATTAACACTTTTGTGTGTGGTGTGTGGTGTGGTGTGTGTGGGGTGTGTGTGGGGGGGGAGAGGAGAGAGAGAGAGAGAGAGAGAGAGAGAGAGAGAGAGAGAGGAGAGAGAGAGAGAGAGAGAGAGAGAGAGAGAGAGAGAGAGAGGGGAGAGCGCAAACGGATTTTTCGTGTAAATCATGTGGAAACAACAGAGCACCCACGTTCTGCCCACTTCCACTTCCTTTATAAACCCCAAAAAGGTGTGTGTATTTTGTGTGTGTTGTTTTGGTGCGTGTGTGTGTGTGTGCATGTTTATTATTTAGGGCACACAGCATCTATGTTTTAACCCCCGCCACTGACCCTACCCTTCACTCACCCCACTTTTGCATGGTCCCGGGGGTCACCATTACGAGTGGCTTTCTCACTCACACTCACACACACACACGAAAAAAACCCCACACACACACAGTTTTACTGATTGCGTGCATGGCACAGTCACACAGCGAGGGTTTTCCCACGTCTTATAGATGGTCGATACGGAAATGAGAAACCACCACAGCATCTATAGTGAGACACCCTCCAGTCTGCTGCCCCCTACGTCACAACCCCAGATACACACACACACACACACACATAGCTGCACACAGCTGCACACACATGCACACTCATGCAAACATGCATCACTCGCAGCACAAAACAAAATAAACACACGAAACCCTCAACAATTCGGTCCGAAAGTAATAGCACCCTTAGCGAGAAACTGAGAAATTGACTGCATGTCGAATCCAGCAGCGGCTCGAGTACTTAACTATGCAGATTAAATCGATTTAAACTCACTTAGAGCGTGCTCTTAAAACCCTTTTTTTCCCTCACAAAAGTCCTCCGGTTTCTTCTTTTTTCACGTTATACTTTTACGTTTTTTGATTATTTTCGCTTCAGTCACCGATAATATCCTGACAAGGCTAATAAAGACTACTTAAAACGAATAAATTTTCATCTTTGGGCGGAAAAATAAATGGCATCTTTGGAGCTTTTGGTTTCCAGGGACCTCATTGCTGCCTTTTTTGAGAAAAATCTTTAACACAGAAAAAAACACACACACGAGAACGATGGGAAAAATTTTAGGAGATTTTTAGCCCCCAAAACCCGCTGAGAGATTAAGATTTGGTCGGAGATTAGAACGTTTAGTGAAATGTTTTGCATGAAGGAGGAGGATCCAGATTCCTCTAGGGCTTCCTCTCGTAGAGGCGTTTGAGACCTTTCAACTAAGATGACCTGCGCTGGAACTAGAAGTATTCTGTGAATCGAAGATTTCGAGGTTGTCTGTAGAACCTTCGGAGAACCGATTAGGTTTCGTGTAGATGTAATCTCCGACACAGACACCTCTGCAGAGAGAATGCTTTAAAAGCAACTAATATAGACCCGGGTTACTGACTTGTGCACGTTGCCGGGGGGGGGTGCCAAAATTTACGGAATACAAACCCCATAAATTTGATCATCTTTTTGGAGATGTTCCAAGTGCTGTCACTCGGGTTAAAAAAAAAAATTTTCACAAGCAGTGAGATAAAAACGTCAGTGAGCCGATAAAGGACGAATCCCGTACGCGGGGCCGGGTTTTTGTCTCTGTGACTATGAAAGAAACCCTACAAAGAGACTGGATGTTTTGAAATTCGGTGGAAACCGCAGATCAGTGATTAATGCCCTTTTTCCCTTTTTTTCCTTTCATCTACAAACTGTTGCTAGATCAATTTTTCAGCCCGGGCGGCTGGCACCACAAAACAAAACATCGAGTTTCACTATGAGTGTGCGCTTTTTTTTCATCTGATTTGTGAGGCTTTAGAGGATTCTTGATCTCGACCTGACCCCACTTTCACACGCTTCTTTCCCCCTGCTTTGTGCCCTTTCCCTTTTGAGAGCTGAGAGAAATGTTTGCTGTTCGATTTCACGTTTAGCTTCTTTGTGTCGTGCGCTTTTCGCTTGAAGAGACGCTCGGGCAGACTGTGGTGTGTGTGTGTGGGGTTTGTGTGTGTCGCACGGCACACGACTGACTTCGCGCCATGAGCATGAGGACGTGAGAACACAGATGGATGGGTGGAAGTGAAAATTACGGGACGGCGGGCGGCAACAGTAATAGAACTTGTTGAATTATTTGAGGCGCGCTGTAACGTCGACTCGTTTTACATGACGACAACAGCTTATCAGGAGATCGTGAGCGGCAACCGCCCGTGCTCTTGGGTGGGAGGGGCATACTCTCTCTCCCTCCTGTCAATCACAGTGACACCAGCTAATAATGGGAGGCTGAGAGCGTGTGTATATGGAAGATGGTGTTTAGGTCAAGCTCCTGGAGCGAACCCGAACCAGTGAGAAGAGAAAAGAAAAAAAATAGAGCACCTCCTATTCATATCTGTATTCATAGATGTTTAGAACACTGTGATATTCCTAGATTTCACCTCAAGGATCAGTAAAGCTGTTCTGTCTGTCTGTCTGTCTGTCTGTCTGTCAATCTATACAACACATAGAGATGTAATCAGGTGCTGCATGAGGTGCTGGTTGGGGATCATTAATGCTCTTCTGTCTCTATGTTGGACTGTCTGTCAATCTGTGTGTCTGCCCATCTGTCTGTCTGTCAATCTGTGTGTCTGCCCATCTGTCTGTCTGTCAATCTATGTGTCTGCCCATCTGTCTGTCTGTCAATCTATGTGTCTGCCCATCTGTCTGTCTGTCAATCTATGTGTCTGCCCATCTGTCTGTCTGTCAATCTATGTGTCTGCCCATCTGCCCCAATCTATGTGTCTGCACCAATCTTTTTCTGTCTGCCCCAATCTGTGTCTGCCCATCTGTCTGTCTGCCTGTCTGTCAATTTATGTGTCTGCCCATCTGTTTGTCTGTCTGTCCATTTATGTGTCTACCCATCTGTCTGTCTGCCTGTCTGTCAATTTATGTGTCTGCCCATCTGTCTGTCTGTCTGTCAATTTATGTGTCTGCCCATCTGTCTGTTTGTCTGTCAATTTATGTGTCTGCCCATCTGTCTCTCTGTCAATCTATGTGTCTGCCCATCTGTCTGGCGATCTATGTGTCTGCCCATCTGTCTGTCTGTCTGTCGATCTATGTGTCTGCCCATCTGTCTGTCTGTCGATCTATGTGTCTGCCCATCTGTCTGTATGTCTGTCTGTCAATTTATGTGTCTGCCCATCTGTCTGTCTTCACATCTGTCTGTCTGTCAATCTATGTGTCTGCCCATCTGTCTGTATGTCTGTCTGTCTGTCAATCTATGTGTCTGCCCATCTGTCTGTCTGCCTGTCTGTCTGCCTGTCAATCAATGTGCCTGCCTCTGTCTGTCTGTCTGTCTGTCTGTCTGTCTATCCTTCACCACACAGGGTTGTAATAAGGTGCTGCTTCGTGTGCTGCTTGGGAATCAATAATGCTTTTTTTTATGTTTGTCTGCCTATCTGTGTGCCTATCTATCTGTCTCTCTGTCTGTCTGTGTCCCTGCCTGTCTGTCTATCGACATACAAGGATGTAATCAGGTGCTGCTTGAGGATCAGTAAAGATTTCTTCCTGTCTCTCTGTCTCTCTATTGACATACAAGGATGTAATCAGGTGTTGCATCAGGTGCTGCTTGGGGATCAAAATCAAGTTTTTCTGTCTCTGTCTGTCTGTCTGCCTGTCTGTCTGTCTGCACACAGAGATTTACTCAGGTGCAGTGCACATGTTGACCATATATATATATATATATCTTTTTTTAGCATGTCAAAGGAAAAACAGACCCAGATTTGTGACCTGCCCTTGCATGACCTCGCCTCGCCTTGTCTGGCTCTATCTTTGTTTGTCTGCCTGTCTGTCTCTCTCTCTCTCTCTCTCTCTCTCTCTCTCTCTCTCTCTCTCTCTCTCTCTCACCTTCCTATTCTGTCTTGATGTAAAATTTTGAGACATGCCAAATGAGTTCATGATGAAGTCTCTGAGCCATGCAGTCATTCAAACAAGCCTTGTTTTTCTTTTTTAGAAAAAACCTGTTTGTCGTGTATGTAATCATAGACGTCTAATTTGTACTATCGTCATCATCCTCCTCATCATCATCATCCTAAAATGAGGGGATGGAGCAAAAACACACACACACACACACAAAAACACTTTTATAGGAGAAATACAACAGACATACATGAGCTTATGTAGTCCTGTGAGTGTGTTGTTGCTTTTTAGAACTCAGACATGGCATTACATGAATGCGCTAGCAATTTCACAATTATACCACAAACACACACTCACACACACACACGCGTCTGTCTGGCATGTCCTGGATTCCTGGCTTACGGAAGGTGTTGGCTCGGAGAGGTTATATCACACACCTGATTGCGAGGGAGGTATAATTATACTTTAGCGTCACACACCGCAGCAGACGCAGGTACGTGCACCTCTCGCACGCTGACTCACACACTAATTGTTTCACAGCGCGAGGGTGGAGGCTGCCTCAACTACACGCTCATCATCTCAGCACTGTCTGGTTGCACCTGATTACAAAGCTAGTTCCCACACCTCAGCAGACAGACATACCTGTGCATACACTGGCAGTGACACACTCACGTATTTACTCTCTCACACTCACACACACACGACTGCATCTTTCAGACTGTGTACTGAGAGTTGACGTGAGGTTAATGAGTGTGTGTGTGTGTTTGTGTGAGTGTGTGTTACAGCAGGCTGGGTGAAGCAAGTCATACACAAGATCACCGTCTTGCTCACACACAATGGTACTTTGAGTTTTGTGTTTCTCCACCTCAGTGTGTGTCTTTAAGCTTGTAAGACCATAACACTCGCACGTGTGAGAAAACATCTCAGCGAGGTGCTGGTGTTTCCGAGTGAACCCTTTTGAGAGAAAGTGAAACTCGGAATCGACTCACCGAGTCAGGAAGTGAATCAAACACGACATGTGCTTTGGGTCACGGTGTTGTTGTAGATGTGTGTGGATGAGACACGAAATGTAGAGCTGTAGAAATGATGTGTGTGTTGTAGAATGACCACTGGATGGGATAGACAGTTATTTGCATAATTATCTAATTATTTATTTAGCACAGACTCCATGTTCTTCATATTAGGCTGATTTCTGTGCAGTTTCAGTGAATTTTGACAATACCTGTTCAGTCCTATACAGCTCTCAGTTGAGGTTTTGTTTATTTGCTAGTTAGTTTGTTCTCTTTTAAAGGTATTCAGTGCAAAACTTTCAACAGCTGTTATTTGCATCAGAATCAGCCAAATCGACTGTATCAGAATCAGACTCAAATCAACTGAATCAGAATCAGACTCAAATCCACTGAATCAGAATCAGACTCAAATCGACTGCATCAGAATCAGACTCAAATAGACTGAATCAGAATCAGACTCAAATCAACTGAATCAGAATCAGACTCAAATCGACTGAATCAGAATCAGAGTCAAATCGACTGCATCAGAATCAGACTCAAATTGACTGAATCAGAATCAGAGTCAAATCGACTGAATAAGAATCAGACTCAAATTGACTGAATCAGAATCAGACTCAAATCGACTGCATCAGAATCAGACTCAAATCGACTGAATCAGAATCAGAGTCAAATCGACTGCATCAGAATCAGAGTCAAATCGACTGAATCAGAATCAGAGTCAAATCGACTGAATCAGAATCAAAGTCAAATCGACTGAATCAGAATCAGAGTCAAATAGACTGAATCAGAATCAGACTCAAATCGACTGTATCAGAATCAGACTCAAATCAACTGAATCAGAATCAGACTCAAATCCACTGAATCAGAATCAGACTCAAATCGACTGAATCAGAATCAGAGTCAAATCGACTGAATAAGAATCAGACTCAAATCGACTGAATCAGAATCAGACTCAAATCAACTGAATCAGAATCAGACTCAAATCCACTGAATCAAAATCAGACTCAAATCGACTGAATCAGAATCAGAGTCAGATCGACTGAATCAGAATCAGAGTCAAATCGACTGAATCGGAATCAGAGTCAAATCGACTGAATCAGAATCAGAGTCAAATCGACTGAATCAGAATCAAAGTCAAATCGACTGAATCAGAATCAGAGTCAAATAGACTGAATCAGAATCAGACTCAAATCGACTGTATCAGAATCAGACTCAAATCAACTGAATCAGAATCAGACTCAAATCCACTGAATCAGAATCAGACTCAAATCGACTGCATCAGAATCAGACTCAAATAGACTGAATCAGAATCAGACTCAAATCGACTGAATCAGAATCAGAGTCAAATCGACTGCATCAGAATCAGAGTCAAATCGACTGAATCAGAATCAGACTCAAATCGACTGAATAAGAATCAGACTCAAATCGACTGAATCAGAATCAGACTCAAATCGACTGCATCAGAATCAGACTCAAATCGACTGAATCAGAATCAGAGTCAAATCGACTGCATCAGCATCAGACTCAAATCCACTGAATCAGAATTAGACTCAAATCAACTGAATCAGAATCAGAGTCAAATCGACTGAATAAGAATCAGACTCAAATCGACTGAATTCAATTCAAATTGAATTGAATCAGAATCAGACTCAAATCGACTGAATCAGAATCAGAGTCAGATCGACTGAATCAGAATCAGAGTCAAATCGACTGAATCAGAATCAGAGTCAAATCGACTGAATCGGAATCAGAGTCAAATCGACTGAATCCGAATCAATCGATTTGACTCTGATTCTGATTCTGCAAATGGAATAACAGCTGTTGAAATATCTTTCATTCTAGTGTGTAGAATTGAAACATTTCCATTCAGGGGTCAGGAATACGCAGATGGAAAAAAGTGAATAAACCTTTTCCACGTGCACGCAGAAACCACCTGATCACGGAGAACCAGGAACGGGCACGGAACAAACGATTCCATAACTGTACGGAAAATCATCTTAAATCCAAAGCACTGAAACACAACCCCAGTTGTTAGCTAGCAGTGAAAATTTACAAGAGCAACATGAAAAAAATTGAAAGGCAAAAAGGGTTGAATCCTAAATATTTTTTCATACCTACCCAGGGTCTGTTTTAATTCTTCTTGGGGATTCTCCTGATCACAAATAACAGCCTTTTATTTTTAACACATAACATTTGGTATATATTAAGAGCTGATATTTGTGTGGCAAGGACTAAATATTTGTTTCAGATTTACTGGTCATTTATAACACTTATATTTCATCGCGCTTTTCAGGTCAAATTGACTTCTGGATCGTTAAAAAAAACAAAAAACGTGTTTATGAGGAAAAAAGTTGGAATAAAATGCACTTGGCCTGAAGTAGGTCACTCTGACCTGAGTGGAGTAGAAGGGTTTAAAACCACATGACAGTCTTCACAACATGTTTCATATCTGAATCAGTCAGGAGAAATGTGCATGTGTGCGTGTGTGTGTGTGTGTGTGTGTGTGTGTGTTTGCGGACGCTCTGGACGTGTCTCGGATGTGATTGACGCTTCGTGTGTTGTCGGTTTGTTGGAGGTGTGTGAAGTGAAGATCGAAGAACGTGAGAACAGAGTTACCGTTCTTCTTCACAGAGGTTTTCCTGTACACTCAATACGAGAAGTGAAAACTGAACACGTTGGTTAGGGTTTGCATAAAAAAAACAAAAAAACATCCAGAAATACATATGGCGGTTTATGGTCTAAATTATTTTAGTCTGTTTGCTGGGGTGTGGAGGAAAGAAAAAACAATAATGGTGTGTGAGCTGTATATAAAGTGTGAGGAGAAATCTGTCTAGCGGTAGCTAATAATTCATTAATGATAACTAATAACATCCTTGCTTGCATTTGAGGATAGCTAGCTGAGGCGCGGTTATCGAGTGTGTGACATTGACGTTATAGAATTTTTTCCACTCTGAGCTACGATTAATCTTGCCCGAGCAAAGAAAATGACCAAATGAGCCGCTGCCTCAATCCTCCGTCTTCCAGTTCCCTGGATAAATTAGTGCTTAGAGCTAATGAGTAACAGGATCCAACAGCTGCCATTCACAGTGCATGTCTAAAATAATCACATCAGCCGAATCCTCGCTGTAATCCAGTGCAAATCTAAAGACGCCACACACGTCTTGACTGAGTGGCAGAGCTGAAGTGGAAACAATGTAAATTTCATCAACTTCCTAAATGCAGTTTCAGTCTGTGAGCAGAGTTCCGCTTTTCGATGCAGTTTCTAACTGACTAATGGTGCGTCTCTAGTCGTATCACACTGCACCGTCATGTAAGAGTTAGCTCTTACAGTAACTCCCACGCTGACCTTCCTGCTGCCTGTGAGAGCGGTCAATACTGCGATCAGTGTTCCCAAAGTGTTTCAGGAGAAACTTGTTAACGTCTGCTCAAACACTTGCTGGAAGAAATGCGGTGACTAATTTCCATATGTACAGAACTTGCATTTGCATATCAGCATGCTCAGTGAAGAAGTGAGATTTTCTTTGGAGACTGGTCACTGAGAGAAATGGTGGTCAGTGATTGGTCTGTGAACGATGGTATTGAGTCACTGGTTGTTGGGACCTTCAGGTCATGCAAGTGCAACTGAGTGATGTTTTACATACTGGTGAGTGGAGTGAACCTGCTCTCTCATTACATATAATCAGCAGGTGTGATGTGAGCTGGAGAGCTGCATCAGGGTTTTTTTTAACATACTTAAAAAAAAAAAGTCACTAGACTGGTCACTAGGCTGGTTTTGGAATGAAGTGTATACAGTGTGGAGGAGTGTGTAGAGTTTAGAGGATTGTGTAGAGTGTATAGAGTGTAGAGGAGTGTGTAGAGTTTAGAGGAGTGTGTAGAGTTTAGAGAAGTGTGTAGAGTTTAGAGGAACGTGTAGAGTGTGTAGAGTTTAGAAGAGTGTGTAGAGTGTGTAGAGTTTAGAGGAGTGTGTAGAGTTTAGAGGAGTGTGTAGTGTGTAGAGTTTAGAGAAGTGTGTAGAGTTTGGAGGAGTGTGTAGAGTGTGTAGAGTTTAGAGAAGTGTGTAGAGTTTAGAGGAGTGTGTAGAGTGTGTAGAGTTTAGAGGAGTGTGTAGAGTTTAGAGGAGTGTGTAGAGTGTGTAGAGTTTAGAGAAGTATGTAGAGTTTAGAGGAGTGTGTAGAGTGTGTAGAGTTTAGAGGAGTGTGTAGAGTGTGTAGGGTTTAGAGGAGTGTGTAGAGTGTGTAGAGTTTAGAGAAGTGTGTAGAGTTTAGAGAAGTATGTAGAGTTTGGAGGAGTGTGTAGAGTATGTAGAGTTTAGAGAAGTGTGTAGAGTTTAGAGGAGTGTGTAGAGTTTAGAGAAGTGTGTAGAGTTTAGAGGAGTGTGTAGAGTTTAGAGAAGTATGTAGAGTTTGGAGGAGTGTGTAGAGTATGTAGAGTTTAGAGAAGTGTGTAGAGTTTAGAGGAGTGTGTAGAGTTTAGAGGAGTGTGTAGAGTGTGTAGAGTTTAGAGGAGTGTGTAGAGTGTGTAGAGTTTAGAGGAGTGTGTAGAGTTTAGAGGAGTGTGTAGAGTTTAGAGGAGTGTGTAGAGTGTGTAGAGTTTAGAGGAGTGTGTAGAGTGTGTAGAGTTTAGAGGAGTGTGTAGAGTTTAGAGGAGTATGTAGAGTGTGTAGAGTTTAGAGAAGTATGTAGAGTTTAGAGGAGTGTGTAGAGTGTGTAGAGTTTAGAGGAGTGTGTAGAGTTTAGAGGAGTGTGCAGAGTGTGTAGAGTTTAGAGGAGTGTGTAGAGTTTAGAGAAGTATGTAGAGTTTAGAGGAGTGTGTAGAGTGTGTAGAGTTTAGAGGAGTGTGTAGAGTTTAGAGGAGTGTGTAGAGTTTAGAGAAGTATGTAGAGTTTAGAGGAGTGTGTAGAGTGTGTAGAGTTTAGAGGAGTGTGTAGAGTTTAGAGGAGTGTGTAGAGTTTAGAGAAGTATGTAGAGTTTAGAGGAGTGTGTAGAGTGTGTAGAGTTTAGAGGAGTGTGTAGAGTTTAGAGAAGTATGTAGAGTTTAGAGGAGTGTGTAGAGTGTGTAGAGTTTAGAGGAGTGTGTAGAGTTTAGAGGAGTGTGTAGAGTTTAGAGGAGTGTGCAGAGTGTGTAGAGTTTAGAGGAGTGTGTAGAGTTTAGAGGAGTGTGTAGAGTGTGTAGAGTTTAGAGGAGTGTGTAGAGTTTAGAGAAGTATGTAGAGTTTAGAGGAGTGTGCAGAGTGTGTAGAGTTTAGAGGAGTGTGTAGAGTTTAGAGGAGTGTGTAGAGTGTGTAGAGTTTAGAGGAGTGTGTAGAGTGTGTAGAGTTTAGAGGAGTGTGTAGAGTTTAGAGGAGTGTGTAGAGTTTAGAGGAGTGTGCAGAGTGTGTAGAGTTTAGAGAAGTATGTAGAGTTTAGAGGAGTGTGTAGAGTGTGTAGAGTTTAGAGGAGTGTGTAGAGTTTAGAGGAGTGTGTAGAGTTTAGAGGAGTGTGCAGAGTGTGTAGAGTTTAGAGGAGTGTGTAGAGTTTAGAGAAGTATGTAGAGTTTAGAGGAGTGTGTAGAGTGTGTAGAGTTTAGAGGAGTGTGTAGAGTTTAGAGAAGTATGTAGAGTTTAGAGGAGTGTGCAGAGTGTGTAGAGTTTAGAGAAGTATGTAGAGTTTAGAGGAGTGTGTAGAGTGTGTAGAGTTTAGAGGAGTGTGTAGAGTTTAGAGGAGTGTGTAGAGTTTAGAGAAGTATGTAGAGTTTAGAGGAGTGTGTAGAGTGTGTAGAGTTTAGAGGAGTGTGTAGAGTTTAGAGGAGTGTGTAGAGTGTGTAGAGTTTAGAGGAGTGTGTAGAGTTTAGAGGAGTGTGTAGAGTGTGTAGAGTTTAGAGAAGTATGTAGAGTTTAGAGGAGTGTGTAGAGTGTGTAGAGTTTAGAGGAGTGTGTAGAGTTTAGAGGAGTGTGTAGAGTGTGTAGAGTTTAGAGGAGTGTGTAGAGTGTGTAGAGTTTAGAGGAGTGTGTAGAGTTTAGAGGAGTGTGTAGAGTTTAGAGGAGTGTGTAGAGTGTGTAGAGTTTAGAGGAGTGTGTAGAGTTTAGAGGAGTGTGTAGAGATCTCACCTGTCCTTGTAGAGCTGATTGGCTGCTGTGAGCTCCTCCAGCTGAACCTGTGAGCGCTGCAGCTTCTCTCTGCTCTCTCTCTCTCTCTCCACACTCCCCCTCTCCCTCTCTCTCCAGCTCTCCCTCTCTCTCTCCACTCTCTCTCTCTCTCTCTCCAGCTCTCTCTCCGCCTCCCTGAGGCGCTCCTGCAGCCGCTGGAACTCGTGCAGGATCAGGTAGCTCACGCCGCAGTAACGGCAGGTCGTCTCCTCCTGCTCCATCTTAACACACACACACACACACACACACACACACACACACACACACATTGTTTTTGCTCTAATATTAACAGCAGCTCCTTTAAAGATGTTTTAAAGCACAGCAGCGAGGGTGTTGTGAATGAGCAGTGTGGAAGGCGTGTGTAATAAACAGTCCACTTCAGCAGGGAGAGGGTTGAGGGGAAATGGGAGCTGTGTCTTGAACAGCTTGAGTTTGCAGAGAAATGTTGAAGAGACTCTGCACCCGGTCAGGCAGCCTCTTTAACATCCCTCTCACATCTACGTATTCGACTGTTCACATAATAGATGTAAAAAATGTTGGATCTGAAATCCACTGGGGGTCGTGTAGCTCAGGAGAGTCCTCATGTGAGGAACGGCTTCAGCGGACCCAGAAAAGCATCTGACAGCGCAGTGAAGAAGCCGATCGGCTGGAAGATCTTCATCAAGTCCAGCTATGAGATTTTTTCGGAGTGTCTGTGATTGAGAGCATGTGTGCTTTCCAGCACAGGTTTCATGATCTGAACGTTAGATTGTGGTAGCCAACAGGCTCGCTTACACTGACTCACACGAAAAGTTCTGTAAAAAAAAAAAAAAAAAAGGTAAATAAAATAAAGTAATATATTTTTTTAATACAAATTTGATTATTGATTAAGCAAATTCAGCGAATGCATATAAATGTGCTTCTGTTTCACTCAAAATGAGTTCAACAAAATTCTGGAAAGTAAAAATAAATAGATAAATAAATAAATAAATAAATAAACAAACAAACAAACAAACAAACAAACAAATAAATAAATAAATAAAATTCTTTAATATAAATTTGATTATTGATTAAGCAAATTCAGCGAATGCATATAAATGTGCTTCTGTTTCACTCAAAATGAGTTCAACAAAATTCTGGAAAGTAAAAATAAATAGATAAATAAATAAACAAACAAACAAACAAACAAACAAACAAACAAATAAATAAATAAATAAATAAAATTCTTTAATATAAATTTGATTATTGATTAAGCAAATTCAGCGAATGCATATAAATGTGCTTCTGTTTCACTCAAAATGAGTTCAACAAAATTCTGGAAGTAAAATAAATAGATAAATAAATAAACAAACAAACAAACAAACAAATAAATAAATAAATAAATAAATAAAATTCTTTAATATAAATTTGATTATTGATTAAGCAAATTCAGCGAATGCATATAAATGTGCTTCTGTTTCACTCAAAATGAGTTCAACAAAATTCTGGAAAGTAAAAATAAATAGATAAATAAATAAATAAATAAATAAACAAACAACAAACAAACAAACAAACAAACAAATAAATAAATAAATAAAATTCTTTAATATAAATTTGATTATTGATTAAGCAAATTCAGCGAATGCATATAAATGTGCTTCTGTTTCACTCAAAATGAGTTCAACAAAATTCTGGAAAGTAAAAATAAATAGATAAATAAATAAACAAACAAACAAATAAATAAATAAATAAAATTCTTTAATATAAATTTGATTATTGCTTAAGCAAATTCAGCGAATGCATATAAATGTGCTTCTGTTTCACTCAAAATGAGTTCAACAAAATTCTGGAAAGTAAAAATAAATAAATAAATAAATAAATAAATAAATAAATAAATAAATAAATAAATGAATAAATAAATAATTTTTTTTAAATATTAATTTGATTTTTAAAATATATTTTTAAAAATATAAAAAATTTTGGAAAGTAAATAAATAAATAAGTAAATAAAGGCTGTAAACACATGATTAGACTGAAGAGCCTCAGAGGAGCAGCAAAAGCGCCATATTTTCCCCTCTCCTGGTTCAGTTCTTTACATCCGACAGATCAGGAGCACTTCTTGATGATATCTTGATGATAGCACAGTAAGTAAAGTGGTGGATCGATAAAGAGGTCTTCAGTATGACAGAAGTCTGGCACTGAGAGCCACAAACATCCACCGCTCCTACTGACCCTTTCCCCATTACAGCCTTTAAATCAGTAGTCTGGCAAAAGAAAACGAGCAGAAATGTACAGAATTTTCTCCTGACATCAGCCTTGATGATATGTGCCTCCTTCTAAGCAATGTCTCTGTAATGTAGTTGTTATGTCTTGACTGATCAGCGGTGCTGGGAGTAAAGTAGAAATCATGTAAATTTCATCTCTGGCTGAACTTCCTGACTGCAGTTTCACTCTGTTAGAAGAGTTTCGCTTCTAGACGCAGTTTCAGACTGACTCCTGGAGTGTCTCCAGTCATGTTACGCTACACAGTCACCTTGCTGTGAACTCCCACTCTGCTTTATCGGTTAGTGAGAAATATGAGAAAGATAACCGAATGACCGTTAAGGTCGAATCAAATGATTTCCACAGAGGAAGATTTGCTCTTCACTCACTAATTGGCATTGGCAGTGTAAACGTCATTAAATGCTGTATTTGGATTTGGACAGGATTAGATTTACACAGGGTGGATAATGTCATTTTTATCAGTGTACTGAGATTTTGAGTCCGGGCATAATCACTGTATACACACACACACCAATCAGCCAGAGCATTAAAACCACCTGCCTAATAATGTGTGTATTGTGTGCTGTGGGATCTGACACATGATGAGGCCTACGTGGATTGGGCTTGTTTGTCCAGAACACGCCACAGATGCTTGATGGGATTGAGATCTGGAGAATTTGGATCTAGAGATCTGGAGAATTTGAATCTGGGGAATTTGGATTTGGAGATCTGTTGAACTTGGATCTGGAGATCTGTTGAACTTGGATCTGGAGATCTGTTGAACTTGGATCTGGAGACACTGTCATGTTCCTCAAACCGTTCCTGAATAATTTTTGCAGCATGGCAGGAAGCATCACCCTGCTGAAAGAGGACAGTGCTGCCATGAAGGGGTGGAGCTGGTCAGCAACAGTGTAGGTTTAGGAAGGTAGTAGTAACAAAGCTACAATAGCTCGGGTTTCTCTTCAGTCACGCATAAATCTTTCGCCTTTTACTAAAGATTTCTGTGGAGAGGAACGTTGATGAATTTCACCTATTTGTGGATGGTGGTAGCTCAAGTGGTTAAAGGCTCTGGGTTGTTGATCGGAAGATCGGGGTTCAAGCCCCAGCACCGCTGAGCTGCCATCGTTGAGCCTTTGAGCAAGGCCTCCAACCCCCCCTCTCCAGGGGCAATGCATCATGGAGCTATGACCCCAACCTCCAAGGATGTGGTATGTGAAGAAAGAATTTCACTGTGCAATAAAGTATATGTGACAAAATCCAGCATATTGATACAGATTTCATTCTATCTTCTGGAAAATAGGTTTTCCTTCAGTATGACGATACTACTACAGGAAGCGCTCTGTTCTGTCGTCGCCCACTGAAACCAAACTAAAACCAAGTATTGGTGGAGTTAAAACCACAGAAAAATAAAAGCCCTATTTAGACAGGATTAAATTTACATGGGGACTGGAGAAAATCCACCAGTTCCAAAGACTGAATTGTATTTCCTGTTGTTTTGTGAGCAAATCTGCGGTCGTCTCATTATCTTCGGTGGTCCGATCATCACCTTTGTCAAAAGAGGAACGACAAGAGACAGTTTGTGAATCGTGAAATTGGAAGAACGTAAACTCAAAGTTCATATCCATGTCTGGCACACACATTTCCACATGCAAACCACACACACAAAAGACCAGTGGCATCTGAGCGTGGCACACATTACAGTACTCATATCAGAGGGCTTCAGTCATAATGACTTCTTCTGTTTTTTTCACTTAAATCTGATGCTACTGGTTTTCTGAACTCAGGTAAATTGATCGTTTTTGTAATTCTCAACCACTTTCTGCTCCATAATTTAATATAGTCGCCCGTTGTCTGAGTGGGAAGCTGGAGAATCATATTTCAGGCTGAATCCTGTGGGCTAAGTGCATTACGCTTAAGAAAGTGGCCCTTACACAAACACACACACACACACACACACACACACACACACATGCAAAACAAACAAAACAAAGCGCACACACACGCATGCATGCGCTCACTAAATATAAAAGTCATAACCAAGTGGCTATTTGTAGCCATTTAAGGGAATAAATCAGCAGCCCCACCTTGCTAAGTGGCTCTGTGACAGCGACAAAAAACCACAAAGAACAACAGAAGGAGGTGCAGAGAAAGCGGGAATAAACTAAACGGGAAGCCGCCATTGAAATCAGGTGTCTGCAACGTAGCTGGCATTCGTTAGAACATTACACTGCAAGGATTATGTGATACTTCGCAAAGCATCTGAGAGCGAACCCTTTTCTGGCTTCAGAATCTTCAGACCCAGTGTACCGCTACCTGAACCATTACGCTTTCTTTTAGCCAGCATACATATTTGAAAGGAATTTAACACTATTTATTAGACATGAGTTTCTACCAACGTCATGCTCATTTACTCCTACTGATGCTCTGACACCGACATCCTTTAATACCATGTAATACCAGGAAACACTATGTGACAGAAATATAGTGCAGACCGTCATGCTCACAAACAGACCACTGAAAGTGACTGCGGTCTGGCCGTACTACACCAGTAAAACCCTGACTCCCAACTAAATGTTCTGCTGTTATTAGAAGCTGGATATTTAAACAATAGGCAAGACTCTGTACATGAACAATGCTGGACATGTTCTGGACAGGACAGTGGATGGAGAATGAGACACAGAGCGAAAGAGGGAGGAATGATGCTCTGCCTCACAAACGATCTGTCCCAGTCTCAGCCACACACACACACACACACACACACACACACACACACGCCAAGCCGAGGGGAGTGTGTGTGCGCTGCCAATAAGAATGCGTTCTCGTGACAGAGAAAGCCGCTGCAGGGGCCTCTGCCCCTGGCACTGACACATCGGCTTAGTGCTCACACTCACACACACACACACCCACACACACACACAATCCTTTCTTGCATGCAAGCACTCACACACGCAACCTCCATTATACCTCCATTTACTATACAGAACAGGTTTCTTGTTGAAGACACATTACATCACCATAAAATGATCGTTTTAATCATTAGATCCTTTTTTTTTTTTTTGGATATACTTAATTAATTAAACATGCAGAACACAAGCTTTAAAACGCACTTTTAAGTACAGGTGTTGTTAACTGTTTGTGTAAGTGTAGGGTAGTTATTTATTTCATCGTGTTCTTGATGGTTTATAGCTTGTTAATGCTCTGTTATGTTTAAACCGTAAACTCTTCATGAACACGTTACTTAATCTCCATGGGAAGCCTGGTGAGATTCTGGGCACGGTATGCAAAAAGCTTCGGAAATCAAGATCATGCTTGGTATTCATCTGTTACTGTCTCGTCGTGTGTGGAAAGACCCCTTTTCTGTACAGACAAATCAGCTAAAACAGCGTCTCACCCCCCGGCGACCCCGACATCCCCGTCCTCCCCTGATCTCTTCTCCGCCGTCTGCTTCCATCAAATCCCACTGTAAAACTGGGTCACTGTCACACGCACGCAAAGCCCGAATACCTTCCACAACGACTGCTCCACCCGACCTACGACATATCCACCGAGCCACGCTACGCTGATCATTCACGATGACACGCCGAGATCATTTATTTAGCGATAAATTCCTTCTGCTATCTGATATAAGCTTTTGAAATATTGTTGTGGATTGCTATGGGAAACACCTGTTTATGTACTCTGTGTGTGTGTGTGTGTGTGTGTGTGTGTGTGTGTGTGTGTGTGGCCCCTCTCCTTCATCCTGTTCCAGCCACAAAGCAGCATCACAGACACTCTCTTATCACGCAAGGCATTAAGCATTCAATGGACTTATCCTTGTTTTTCCCTTAATTTCCTGTAGATTCTGAGCGAGTGAGCAAGTGTGTGTGTGTGTTTGTGTGTGTGTGTGTGTGTGTGTGTGTGTGTGTGTGTGAGTGTGTGAGCTTTGTGAGTGCTCATTGGGATAACGACCCCCCTGCGGTGCTCAGTGTAGCGCAAGCCAACCCCGAGATTCCTCTCAGCTGCACAGCACTTGCACATGACACAAAAGGAGTAGCAGGAAGGAGATAAAGGGCACTCGAGGGTAAGAGGGGGCAAAGTGGAATTCATGGTGGGGTAAACAACAGTGAGGAGGCCTGTGGGTGGGCCAGCAACATGGAGAGAATCAACCTGGTTGCTGAGGAGTCCAGCTCCAGGGCAGGAAGTGGAAGAGTGCAAAATTAAAAAAGCCCAAAAGGCAACTCTACCTCACAAAGGAACCAGCAGAACCTGCACACAGAGAGTCTCAAACACTACAAATACATCTGATAAACACTTCGCTCCATGTTCACTGCATTGTTCTTGGCCTTACATCAATAAATACTACAAAAAAGCTCTTTAGAGTCTGATCAGATTCAAATTTGTACCACTAATATACATCACTACATGCTTTACTGAAGAAATAATACAGTACAGAGTCTTTCCTGGCAATGAAAGTATACTGTGTACAGTATAGGAAGTCAAGGATCATCAGGATCATCAGCACTTTCCGTGTGTTTTGGATATTTCAATCATCCGAAATGTATTTCTGCTTGCGCTGATCGCTGTATTTGTTTTAATAAATGCTTTATTTCTAGATTCTGAGGTGAAAGAAAACTGACAATATTTTGCGAAATGTTTTGTGAATTGCTTCCCTATTTCAGCGTATGTCAAAAAAAAAAACAACCTAGTTTCCTCATTTTCCATTTGTATTTCAGAAGGAAAAATGAAAGGACGCAGTGTACAGGATGCACTTCCTATTGGTCCTCATGAATGTTTTAGTTTTGCGCGAGACGCATGAGCATTTCTAAAAGAGAAAAGACAGTTATAATCTAAGTAGTGGTTAATAGTGTGTGAATAATAGTTCCTGACATTTTACACCAATGTATAGT
The DNA here is from genome assembly GCA_033459395.1 of Hemibagrus guttatus. Lineage (NCBI taxonomy): Eukaryota > Metazoa > Chordata > Actinopteri > Siluriformes > Bagridae > Hemibagrus > Hemibagrus guttatus. The sequence continues at coordinate 3,448,241 of JAUCMX010000004.1, forward strand.
TTACTGAGAGGAGAAAAAATCATCCCTAGCATGTACATAAGCTTTTTAAGGGAAATTTATGGAACACCTTTTACATTAATTTAAAAAAAAATAAAAAATATTAACACAAACGGTATTCTGTGTTTCCCTGAGAAGGAAGAACCGTCTCAGATCCATTTTGACTTCATCGGCTTAGTCTTCATGACACCATGAGAAGATCCAAACAGGTTCGTGCTGAAGATTATAAACAACAGGAAATGACAGAAGACATGGCTCTAAGCCAGAACCGGACACAGCAATGTGAAGAGGCTTTAACACCAAAGAGCTCCTGACCTCACGGACCTCCACCTGTCCATAACTCCTGCGCTGAAGGTCATGACGTGACAGGAGAGCTCCTGAGCAGCGGCTCAGTGTTATCTGTTGAGGTTAAGTGGAGGAAGGTGTGTGTGTGTGTGTGTGTGTGTGTGTGTATGGGGGGGGCAACGGTGATAAAAGGGAACTCGTAGCACATGTGCGAGCTTTATCCCTCCCGAGACACGGGCGTCCATTGCTAAGTAGTGAACAGACGCGGGCTGGATTTTAAAACCATCCATTATTTATGGGGTGGCCTGCAGGAGAGAGAGATCGAGGGGCCACTGAGGGGATTTCCGAGGCATGTCTTCTCACGATGGAAGCTTTTGGCTAAGCTCTCATCAAAAATGAATAGAGGAATAAAGGGAAAGGAGCTGAAGTCCCATAGCAGCTGGTCAATGGTGGCACGAAGGGAGCCAGACAAAAAGAAACGAGAAGCCAATCAGGGCTTACGAGCAGAAAGGAGCAGAAGAACTTTATTATGCTAACTGAGAATTATGTTAAGGCTTGTTTTGATTGAACCCTTAAAAGACTGCAAACAGCCTTTATTTACTTTTCTTACACTATATTGATGTCACAGAACAACGTCAACTCGAAAAGCATGAGGGCGATTCAGATGATGTTTTATCATTCTTCATCAAGTTTATTATCACACTAAGACGAAGAGAACTGAATTCGATGTATCGGTGTATTGTAAAAGAAAAAAACTTTACAGAGCCATGTCACTGAATCTTGTGGATTTTCCCCTGTTTTCTACCAGCTTGTTTACCACAAATGAAACATTTTGCTCATGTAACACAAGCGCTTTCTGCCCTCTTCCGCACACATGACCTTACAGGTGCCCTGTGATTGGCTAGCCTCGCAAATCAGACATATGGACTGTTCTACGCCATTTTGGAGTATAAATAGCGTTGGACACTAATAATGTTCTGTTATAAAAAAATGTTGGACACTACATGCACTCAATGCTCACAGCTTTGCTTACATAGCAGAAAAGGGGCGGAGCTACCTGATACTGGTTGAACAAAAAAATATGAATTATTTATATAAACACAGCATATTATCCCAATAATTATCCTTCACTCCATATATATATATACCGTATTTCCATCTTATGCAACGTCCATTACTGTATTTGTACATAACGCAGACATTTGCACGGTTCTTTTCGGATACTGAGACCTCACAACTTTCCTAGCGTAGTCAAATATAAGAAAAGCACAAACGTGTTAAACCAGAGCGAACGGCTGTCGGTTAGCGTGACCCGATTTGCATAATGCTCGGCGCTCCCTGCCAGTTCTCGTTCATTATTGTTAATGTAAGCACTTCTGAACTGAAACGTCAACACTTTATATTCACCCTGATACATTCTAATGATCAATACGAATGCTTGTCGCTAGACAAATATATACACCAGGGAGTTTTTCTCCACACCACTGAACCAAGAGACCATATCCATCTAACACACACACACACACACACACACACACACACACACACACACACACACACGCTCACGCTCACGCACACTTGTGTGTATGTCTGAGCCATGTCTGCTAGTGTGACCTTGCTTTCACCCCACTCCACAGTGTCAGTAGAGGCTGTGTGCCAGCTGGATGAGCTCATGTCAGCTCGTGGAGGCTAAATGCACGATGAGTCACATTACAAAACGACATGCAGCATTCTGGAGTTTTCCCATATGCGCTGTACGTCACGAGTAGTTCAAAGCATTTAAAATACACAACACATGAGATAAAACTAATTATGTCTATATAATATTCAACAGGCGGTGGGGGGGGGGGCACAGTGTCTAGCACGTTTACCTCACACCTCCAGGGTTGGGGGTTCGATTCCCGCCTCCGCCGTGTGTGTGCATGTTCTCCCCGTGCCTCGGGGGTTTCCTCCCCCAGTCCAAAGACATGCATTATAGGTTGATTGGCATCTCTAAATTGTCCGTAGTGTGTGAGTGAATGAGATAAGGCTGCAGCTATCGATTATTTTAGTAATCGAGTATTCTACCGATTATTCCATCGATTAATCAGATAAAGTACTTTTTCTTTATTAAAGAGGAATACTAAATATGTAAGAGAAAATAAGACAGGTCCCTTAAAATGAACAACTAAGTTGTTTCCTATTTAGAAAAATGAAAATAAAATCTGAACCCAATTAGTGCATTTAATTGTCATATTACATTCAAAATGCAAATATAAATATGTAAATAAAAAACTTAATTACTTTAAACAAACATAGTACAACCTAAAACAAAATAATAATAATATAATAATAATAATAATAATAATAATAATAATAATAATAATAATACCTAAACATTGCAATTATGTTGTGCAACTCAACTTTCAAGTTTCAGTCTAACTACAGCTCAAGCATGATATGTCTTTACTTTACATTAGTCTTCCTGAAAGACTTTGTGGCTTTTCTAAGAGGCAAGCATTAGTGGACAGAAAGGTAACCTGGAAAAAGAACAAGAGTCCATACACATAAAATAAAGAAAAACACATTTATCTGTAACATGTAATTAGAGTTATTTGGAGAATAAACACTCTTAAATGTCTTTGAATATACTGGGGTGTGTGTGTGTGTGTGTGTGTGTGTGTGTGTGAGTGACAGAGAGAGAGTGAGGCTATCAACATGAATGACGCTTAGGCTTTCACAAAACTTCGCTAAATTAGGGACATCATAACTAGCCACCAAACTGATTTACGGTCTTAAATAGTCACTACATGTAGCCACAATCCACATACATTTTTACAGGCCTAAATTTCAACTAGCAGTCATATTGATTTAAGCTAAGTGCGAACGCTAACGTTAGCTTGTGTCGACTCCGTGGACTGTGTGTGTTTTCGAATGAGATATTGAAGTATGGAACTTGTGCTGTTGTGGTAAACCAGTTCAATCTTACAGTAATCACACTGTACTGAGTTTTCTTTCTGTTTTCGTTTGAAATGATCCCAAACTTTCTGCCGTTTCCTTTGGCCTGAATCTTTTCTCCCCGAATTTAGCGGGTTGTGCGTCAGTAATAATGGTCCGTGGGGAAACGCAGCGCTCTGTGTGTAGTTACAGTAAATGGACTAAACGAAGCCTCGAGGCATTTAATTTGCCTCGAAGATTTTTTGTATTCGAATTACTCGAGTTACTCGAGGAATCGTTTCAGCCCTAGAAAGAGAGTGTGTGTGTGCCCTGCGATGGGTTGGCACTCCGTCCAGGGTGTATCCTGCCTTGATGCCCAATGACGCCTGAGATAGGCACAGGCTCCCCGTGACCCAATAATAGATCGGGTAAGCGGTACACGATGGAATGGAATAATAATCAACAGCGCTGTTAATTCTGATTGGCCAGAAGCTGCAGCTAAAAACCACAACTTTAGATCCTTTACATTTCACAGATGTCCTTAGATGTCCGGTTTATCTCATTTTATACAACTAAGGGTTAAGGGCCTTGCTCAGGGGCCCAGCAACAGCGTGGTGGACCTGGGATTCAAACTCGCAACCTTCAGATCAGCGGTCCAACACCTTAGCCACTAAGCTACCACGTCTACAATCAATGCCCTTGTTCAAGTACGTTACAGTATATCATCCATATACACCGCTTTTCAAGAAAGAAATATTTGTATTCATTGATATGATCATATTTTCTGTAAGACGACATTAATTTATGGAAGGAGTCACCAGTCTCAGAGCTTTGTACCTGTTAGAGGTAAAGGTACAGGTTTTCTGACATCCTTCGGTTTCTTAGTAACATCACGAGCTGCAATTTTTTTTGTCTATTTCACAGAAATAGAACAGAAAAAAATGTTTTTTTTAAAAATAGTGGCTGGTGAAGGAACTACTATCACAGCTGCTATAACATGTGAGAGCAGGAACTGAATTGTCTTATCAGAATCATTAATCGGAGGATAGTGAATGTGGAAAGCCATGCCAATTTAGCCGGCTAGTTGTTGCTTAGGCTGTTGTTTTGTATCAGTAGCCACGCAGCCTCTGAGCATTTCATGAATATCAGTGAGGCGTCTCATGTGTGCTGTCACACACACGCCTTCGTCATCGCATGTGAACGTCATCGCATAATTTTATTCCTCACACTCGATCCGGATCTGTTTCTTATGTCGGCCCACTCTGGCTAAAACAGGCTCGGTTTCATTGTTCATGCTGTAGCTATTTTTCATTTCTTTTTTATTATTATTACTATTCTTATTCGTCTCCTTCTTATTTCTTTCACGACTTCTATAAACTGATTAGCAAGTACATCCTGTATCTTTTAGCAGATCTGTTTAGCTGTTCGAGTGGGTGGAAAGACACGGGGAGAGAGAGGGGGGACGAGAGAGAGAGAGAGAGAGAGAAAGACAGAGAGACAGAGAGAGAGGGGGGAGAGAGAGGGGGGAAGAGAGGGAGAGAGAGAGAGAGAGAGAGAGAGAGAGAGAAAGACAGAGAGACAGAGAGAGAGAGAGGCAGAGAGAGAGAGAGAGAGAGAGAGAGAGAGAGAGAAAGAGAGAGAGAGAGAGCGAGAGGGAAACATAGATGAAGAGAAAATTGTCTGGCACTAACAGCATGCTATAAAACACACCAAACGAGACATAGTGTTTCGCCTCAAAATGACTGACCATAAAGTGAATTATACAGAGAGGAAATGTGCTATTAATCCTCCCCTCTGAACCGTTACTGACTGTTCCACCACAAATCGTCATGTTGACGCACCCCTGCCGCTGAGTTATTAAGGCTGCGTAATTACAAACGTGATTCCAAACACCTCCAGCCGAGAAGGCCTGCGTGATTCCACCGGACACACACCAATACACTCGACTATACCTGCTGGATTTCCAGAGGCAGGGGGTGAGAAGGAGTGCAGATCCGCAGTTCTTCCTTCGGTGACTCTCTCCTGAGCTCATCTTCTAAAGGCAAAAATAGACAAAGACAACAGTCTGTGAAACGTCCCGGGATGAGGACGAGATGTTGGTTTTTTTTTGGTTTTTTTTACACAGACAGGCATCTCGTGCATGATCATCGGGATGGAAATAGCTTACAGGCTTCCTAGCAGAAGCTGTTGGTCAGCAAAGGAGCCGAAGATGGTTAGTCACGAGCTGGGCCGAGCTGTGCGTGAGTGATCGAGCGAGCGAGACGGAGTGAAAGGGCATGTGGGGGTGAACAACGCCTCAGACATGAATGCTCTGTTCTTTGAAAGCTGAGCGTGTATAAGAATAAAAATGATGCTCTTGGGGAAAGTGGACAGAAGAATGTTTCCTGTTTTTCGGTAAGTGACATTTGGGTAAATATTTTCTCCACATGTGTGAGTTTTGTTCCTTTAAAGGGAAGGATTTTCTTTTATTCATCGGTCAATCATTTGTTTTAATAGATAATAACATTGTAAAAGCCTCAGAATCACTTCGACTTAACTGTTACTACTTATTACTTAAGTGTTCGTATTTATACAGTATATTTCCAAAAGTTTTTGGACACCCCTCCAAATCATTGAGTTCAGGTGTTGTTTTTCAGGGGTTGGGCTCAGCCCCTTAGTTCCAGTGAAAGGAACTCTTAATGCTTCAGCATACCAAGACATTTTGGACAGTTTCATGCTCCCATCATTCTGGGAACAGTTTGGGGATGACCCCTTCCTGTTCCAACATGACTGCACACCAGTGCACAAAGCAAGCTCCATAAAGACATGGATGAGCGAGTTTGGTGTGGAGGAACTTGACTGTCCTGCACAGAGTCCTGACCTCAACCCCATAGAACACCTTTGGGATGAATTAGAGTGCGGACTGCGAGCCAGACCTTCTCGTCCAACATCAGAGCCTGACCTAACAAATGCTCTTCCAGAGGAACGGTCAAAAATTCCCATACACACACTCCTAAACCTTGTGGAAAGCCTTCCCAGAAGAGTTGAAGCTGTTATAGCTGCAAAGGGCGGGACAACTGCATATTACATTCATGTGCATGTAAAGGCAGACGTCCCAGATTTGGACTGGCTCACAGTCTCCGCTCTAATTCACTGGAACTAAGGGGCCGAGCCCAACCCCTGAACTCAATGATTTGGAGGGGTGTCCCAAAACTTTTGGCAATATAGTGTATAAACCACTCTGTGCAACCGTGATGAGCTGAAAAGCATCTCTTTCCAATTTAATTGATCTTGTGCTGACTTTACTATTAGATTCCTGTTCTTGCCTGACAGGAATGTGTTGTTTTGCTGTTGAAGAGCATCTGCCTCAGGTTTCTCAGTGCTCTGAGATGCTTTTCTGCTCATCACAGCAGTATAAAGCGAGTTCCTGTCAGCGTGAATCAATCCAGCTATACACCTTGACCTGAGTTTTATTTATTTGTTTCTTTTTCTGCACCATTCCTTAGAAACATTGTGCGTGAAAATCCTAGAAGGTCAGCAGAAATTCTCGAACCATCAACCATGCCACGGGATAAAGTCATTGAGGTTTATTCCCTGTATTCTGGTGTTTGATGTTAAGGCATACCTGAAGCTCTTCACCTGGATCTGTATGATGACTGGCTGACTGCATTAATGAGCAGCTGTCCAGATGTTTCTAAACAAGTCACTGAGAAGTTACAAGCGATGCACAAGCACTCTTTCTAATCCTTACCATTCATAAAAGCCTAATAAATACGCTGCGCAGCTCATAGGCTCACTTTTGAGTTTAATATATCATAAGCTTCTGTTTAAAACAGCACACGGTTGCCTAGCAACGGAAGCAGGCTAGTTAGAATAACTAGAACTTATGCTAGTCACTTTAGAACCGTTTTTAAAACACGTTACGGTTTTTTCACATGTCAAAACGTGTTCGGGAAACGTTTACATACCCATGGTGTTGTTCGAAAAATAAAAATGAATAAAAGTGAAGCTTCAAATAAAAAAAAAAAACTATGAAAAATCCCGTTTATTTAATCAGCGCGCAACACTGCGGAGTCGACCGTTGGTTGACTGTCACCATGGAGACAGCTGAGTCGCAAAACGCGCATGCGCAGACAGAAGACAGAATTAACCTAAGGCCATGTGAGTGTACACGCCACTGTGGTGACCTGGAAAAGGTCAGGTTAAAAAATAAAAAATAAAAATCATGGTGTGTGAGTGTGTGTGTGTGTGTGTGTGTGTGTGTGTGTGTGTGTGTGTGTGTGTGTGTGGCCAGTGTAAGAGCGGTGCACTTCATCCTTCATTGGGAAAATCATTTACAAATCAAATCAGTGACATCCCCATGCATGCAGCTGGCAGAGGAGACCGTGTGCTGGACAGTCTGCTCCTGATGGCCTGAGGGATGATGAATGACCAGTGATCTGCATTCTGAGTCACCATCAAAATATTTGTGTATGCGTGCATGTGTGTGTGTGTGTGTGTGTGTGTGTGTGAGGGGAGAGAGAGAGAGAGAGAGAGAGCGAGCCTGCTTTGAATATCCTCAGTGAACTAATGTGGACATATTACAGCTTGGTTATTATTGCTATTGACCATCTGTTGTTTGCATGCTAATAAAATAAAACAAAACAATCGAATCTGTTTGAGGCCATGTGACCTACATTACCGAGCAAACAAACATTATGGCAAACTGATTAGTTTTCTATAACAGCACAGCAGCTCCATGTCACGCGTACGTATTAATGCACTCCTTCTACATGGGTAATCTTTGAAATAAAAAAGTTTTAACGTCGGTAGAAGGAGTCCCCAGTGTCAGCGCTTCGTACAAATAAGAGGTAAAGCTGTAACTTCAGGAGTAAACAAAGTGAGACTGGTGAGGGAACAGTTGTTTATAGCTGTTATAACCCAGGAAAGAACATGTTATAATAAATAGATGAGGAATAAAACTACACAGGACATGCTGTTACAGGAACCTAATGGATGATGAGGTGGTGGGTTGCGGCCCAATGCGAAACAATGATGTGCTATAGATGACTATTTTCCAAGAACTACACATCCTGGAGTGTTTTATTCCTCTTAAGAACGCAGCAAATTACACCAATCAGGCATAACATTATGACCACCTGCCTTTTATTGTGTTGGCCCCCCTTTTGCTGCCAAAACAGCCCTGACCCGTCGAGGCATGGACTCCAATAGATCCTCCAATGAAGGTGTGCTGTGGTATCTGGCACCAAGATGTGAGCAGCAGATCCTTTAAGTCCTGTAATTCATTAGACCAGACCATCTTCGATTGCTCTGTGGTCCAGTTCTGATGCCCACATGCACACTGCGCTTTCGGCGTTGCACAGGGGTCAGCATGGGCACCCTGACTGGTCTGCGGCTATGCAGCTCCATACACGACAAACTGTGATGGACTGTGTATTCGGACACCTTTCTATCAGAACCAGCATTAGCTTCTTCTGAAATTTGAGCAACAGTAGCTCGTCTGTTGGATCGGATCACATGGGCCAGCCTTCCCTCCCCCACGTGCATCAATGAGCCTACCGTCCATGACCCTGTCGCTGGTTCACCACTGTTCCTTCCTTGGACCACTTTTGATAGATACTGACCACTGCAGACCGGGAACACCACACAAGAACTGCAGTTTTGGAGATGTTCTGATCCAGTGGTCTAGCCATCACAATTTGGCCCTTTTGGTCAAACTCACTCAAATCCTTACTCTTGTCCATTTTTCCTGCTTCTAACACATCAACTTTGAGGACGTCTTTCTTGAAGTTAAGCTTGTAGCGTTACAGAGAAACTGTAAAGTATCCAGAAAATATCAGAAAGCTTAAAATTACAGCTTTAAATCTGAGTGTTATGAAGCACTGACACTGGAGACTCCTTCCCTCAATGCTAATTAAACACCTCCTTATCAATACTAGCACATATTTTTATGTTGTTTATTTTTTTTGTAGACTGTGTACTACACCTCTCACTGTGACAAACTGTTATAGAAACGATAATGTACGAGAAGCAGCTTGTTAGTATCAATAAATCAGTGATTTGCAGCCGTACAGGAAATGATTCGACACCTTCTGACCAATCAGAATCCACAGCTGTGGTGCTGTGATGTTCCATTTCCTGTCATAACACTAAGTGCTTTCTGAATGCTGGACTTTGGCTTATTACAGAGTAATAATGCATTACATCCACTCCAGTAAAAGGTTAATGTGTGTGTGTCTTCCGGCTTTCGCCAAGATAACAGAAGTGTGGGTGTGTGTGTGTGTGTGTGTGTGTGTGTGTGTGTGTGTCTGTGTGTGTGAGTGAGTGAGTGTGTTTGGAGCCAGATTTAAAAACATGCGTGTGAGCCTGTGTGTGTGTGTGTGTGTGTGTTTGTGTGCGTGACAGAGGGTGAAGTGGAAAATGTATAAAAAGCAGTTAGAGCTCAGCGGCGCTCAGCTCGGCAGCAGCAGCCTACAAGCTGATTTTCCTCCTGAAAAGGGAAGTGGTTAATAAACTTCCTTTATCAAAATCGCTAACATTCAGCACTGTTGATTATTATGGTAAAGGAGCACTGACTTGATGCCTGTGAGTATGTATAGAACAGAGTAAATAAAGCATATATACATCTATAACATTATAGCTCATATAATATTCTTAAAGTTGTACACAGCTTTATTTTGACTCATCATAAGATCTCTGCAAATCCTTACACCAAATGTTAAGAATTGATTTATTTCATTTCTATTTTCGGTATTCTGGGAAACTGGAGGTTTTCCCTGAAGCTTGATATCGGAAGAATTCCGTCTGATAACCAAACAACCCGATATGCGTCAGTAGCTGAGTGGACATTAAAAATCAACAGAGTAAAAAGATAAAGGTTTTCTTTCTGCTATAGAAACATCTTAGAGGGCACTTTTTCTCACACGCAGGAGCGGCTAGAAGGCATTTCATCTCATTTTCTCACATTAGGGAGGCGGTGAACCGTGTATCCTCTAGTGGAAGGGCACCCTAGAGGGTACTTTATCACATTCAATCTACCACAAGGGCAAAATACAGGGCATTTTAACATGTTCTAGCAACCGTAAGGGCACTTTATTACATTCCAGCACTCTAGAGGCACTTTATCACATTCTATCCATGATAAGGGTAACCTACAGGGCATTTTATCATGGTCTAGCTACCTTAAGGGCACTTTATTACATTCCAGCTTCCTTAAGGGCACTCTAGAGCCACTTTATCTTATTCTATCTACCATATGGGTAACCTACAGGGCACTTTATCATGTTCTATGTACCATAAGGGCAGTCTACAGGCCATTTAACATGTTCTGTGTACCATAAGGGTAAACTACAAGGCATTGTAAAATGTTCGATGTACCATAAAGGTAACCTAAAGGGCACTTTATCATGTTCTGTTTACCATAACAGTAACCTACAGTGCACTTTATCATGTTCTATCTACCATAAGTGTAACCTACAGGGCACTTTATCATGTTCTATCTACCATAAGCATAAACTACAGGGCACTTTATCATGTTCTATCTACCATAACGGTAACCTACAGGGCATTTTATTATGTTCTATGTACCATAACTGTAAACTACATCACACTTTATTATGTTCTATCTACCATAAGGGTGACCTGCAATGTATTTTATCATGTTCTAGCTACCATAAGTGTAACCTACAGGGCACTTTATCATGTTCTAGCTACCATAAGTGTAACCTACAGGGCACTTTATCATGTTCTAGCTACCATAAGTGTAACCTACAGGGCATTTTATCATGTTCTAGCTACCATAAGTGTAACCTACAGGGCACTTTATCATGTTCTATCTACCATAAGCATAAACTACAGGGCACTTTATCATGTTCTATCTACCATAACGGTAACCTACAGGGCATTTTATTATGTTCTATGTACCATAACTGTAAACTACATCACACTTTATTATGTTCTATCTACCATAAGGGTGACCTGCAATGTATTTTATCATGTTCTATCTATCATAAGGGCACCCTAAAGGCACTTTATCACATTCTATCTACTGCAAGGGCAACCTACAGGGCATTTTATCATGTTCTATCTACCATAAAGGTAACCTACAGGGCACTTTATCATGTTCTATCTACCATAAAGGTAACCTACAGGGCACTTTATCATGTTCTAGCTACCATAAGTGTAACCTACAGGGCACTTTATCATGTTCTAGCTACCATAAGTGTAACCTACAGGGCACTTTATCATGTTCTATCTACCATAAGTGTAACCTACAGGGCATTTTATCATGTTCTATCTACCATAAAGGTAACCTACAGTGCACTTTATCATGTTCTAGCTACCATAAGTGTAACCTACAGGGCACTTTATCATGTTCTAGCTACCATAAAGGTAACCTACAAGGCACTTTATCATGTTCTATCTACCATAAAGGTAACCTACAGGGCACTTTATCATGTTCTAGCTACCATAAAGGTAACCTACAGGGCATTTTATCATGTTCTATCTACCATAAGTGTAACCTACAGGGCATTTTATCATGTTCTATCTACCATAAAGGTAACCTACAGTGCACTTTATCATGTTCTAGCTACCATAAGTGTAACCTACAGGGCACTTTATCATGTTCTATCTACCATAAAGGTAACCTACAAGGCACTTTATCATGTTCTATCTACCATAAGTGTAACCTACTGGGCACTTTATCATGTTCTATCTACCATAACGGTAACCTACAGGGCACTTTATCATGTTCTAGCTACCATAAAGGTAACCTACAAGGCATTTTATCATGTTCTAGCTACCATAAGTGTAACCTACAGGGCACTTTATCATGTTCTATCTACCATAACGGTAACCTACAGGGCATTTTATCATATTCCATCTTCTTTAAAATAACCCTAGAGGCACTATTTATTAAAAAGAACACCCTACAGAGTGTTTTATTTTAAATAAGAATACCCTACAGGGCATTTTATCACATTCTATCTACTACAAGGACACCTAGAGGGCATTTTATCACAGTTCTGCCCAAAAGGCACTCTACAGGGCAATTTATCACATATTACTAACTGTTATGGCACCCTAATGGGCACCTTATCACATTTTATCTACTGTAAAGACCCTAGAGGACACCTTATCATGTGTTATTCGCCGAAATCACACCTTAGGGCATTAAAAATCTTTTTTTAATGTAACGTTTCTTCTTTTCAACCCTGTTGCTTGTTTTTTTTTAACAATCATGGAGCAGAATTTAGCAGATGTTCGTGCAACTGCAATGTTTTGCTGTTCTGTTTGCAAAACCTCGATGAAGCGAATCCTTGTGATATTCTGTGTATTGTGAAAACATCTTCAGGCATTGTTTTATGATATTTTAGCTTTTGTATTTTAGTACATCACAATAATATTTACAAATCCACATTTTCCAAGGAGATGAATAAATACAGTACCATGTAGCGTGAGAAACACTTAAAACATCCCTTTTTTCTCATATTGTCTCCCTGTCTTGAGCCAGAAAGTATTATTATTCATTCATTGTCTACCGCTTATCCGAACTATACTCGGGTCACGGGGGGCCTGTGCCTATCTCAGGTGTCATTGAGCATCAAGGCAGGATACACCCTGGACGGAGTGCCAACCCATCGCAGGGCACACACACACTCTCATTCACTCACGCAATCACACACACTACAGACAATTTAGAGATGCCAATCAACCTACAATGCATGTCTTTGGACTGGGGGAGGAAACTGGAGCACCCGGAAGAAACCCCTGAGGCACGGGGAGAACGGGGACTCCACACACACGGCGGAGGCGGGAATCGAACCCCCAACCCTGGAGGTGTGAAGCAAACATGCTAACCACTAATAGCAGGGGATGTGGTAGCTTAGTGGTTAAGGCATTGGACTACTGATTGGAAGGTTGTGTGTTTGAATCCCAGGTCCACCAAGCTGCAACTACTGGGCCCCTGAGCAAGGCCCTTAACCCCAAAAATGCTCAGTTGTATTAAAAAAATGAGATGGAAAATGTAAGTTGCTCTGGATAAGGGTGTCTGCTAAATGCCAGAAATGTAAATGTCTGTCTGTCTCTCTCTGTCTGTCCCTTTCCCTCTCTGTCTCTCTCTCCCGCTCTCTCTTTTCAGTTTCTCTGTCTGTCTTTCTCTGTCTCTCTCTGTTTGTCTCTCTGTTTAAAAAAAAAAAAAACACCTTTGTACTGGCAACATTTGGTTGAAAATGTTTCTTTGAATATTAAAGAGAGTAAAAAATAGATAATAAAAAAAAATTAAAAGTAGAATAAAAAGCCAGAGAGTGAATATGAACAGAAATAAATGGATACAAACAACGTAAATCTACATCAACTGTAACAGTATGATTTGGATAAACATTATGGGGCCTGTGGATACTGTGTGTGTGTGTGTGTGTGTGTGTGTGTGTGGTCACTCGTTGTGGCTCTGTCGGAGGCAGGACAGGACGTACCGTGTTTCCAGTTGAAGAACCCGATGTGTATTCTACTACAACAGTCGTTTCTGCAGATTTAGTCTTTTTTTTTTTTTAAATCTTTTTATTTAGTCTATTTTTAAACACTAGTTACTGGGGTGTTGAAGGACTTTGTTCTCTGTGTCCTAGCAGTGTCCACGGGGTTCTGTCTTTTTAAGGCCATTCCATTTTCCCTGCTAGCTGTGCTGTGTGTGTTGATACTGAAACGTTTGCGCTGTGTTTAGTGAGTCCCATGCTATTTCCTAAATTTCCTAATTTCCGGGAAAATAGGGAGTTAACTACTAAAAACACGTCTTCAGACTCATGAGAAAGGCGGTGTAGAACGTCTCAGAATGCCTTGTACCTATACTTCAGCTAGGCCAGTTAGCGCTCTTCGGGATAACGTGTGTGATAATTAGCTGTATTAGCATGAAAGCAGAAGCTGTAGACGCTGATATGTTTGATTGGACAGATGAGGAGTACTAAAGTGCTGCTGCATCACTCTCTTAAGGTAGAGATGGAGTGAGGTAGAAATCCCACTGCACCACTAAACATCAGCTGAATAGCACTGTGGGTAATGTAGGACACACACACACACACACACGCACACACACAATGTGTGTGTTAATGATAAAAATGGCAAGCCATTCAGTGTAGATTTCTCCTTTGGTCTTCTCCTGATTTCCTGCCTGAACTGTAGCGTGACCGGCCTGCGTTTACAGCTCTCTTATCTCATCCCAACACACACACGCACACACACACACACACACAGCACACGCACTGCACCTGACATCACTGGCAGCAGCAACACGCAGAACATCCTCAAATAAATATAGAGAATAAAAGACATAACTGTGTTTTTAAATCTCATATCCGAAACAGGAAGTGAGACGTCACCATTAAAACTGCGCGCGTGCAGCAACTGGCTTTATTAATAGGACATGATTATAAATTCTAACCGACATTATTACAGCCTGGAGAGTTCCTCATCGTGTGTGTGTGTGCGTGTGTGTGAGTGTGTGTGTGTGCGTGCTCCGGGGCAGTTAAGAGGGTGGATTTGCATGAGAAACGCAGGGGCGGTTCTTCCCGTCTCACGGCAGCGCCGCGTTGCGCACACGTGGGAGACGCGGATGTCGTGACAGTTCAGCTGCACAGCGGTGCATGTAGAAGCGCGAGCACACACACACACACACACACGCACGCACACACACACACACAAACTCACACACACACTTGCACGCACGCATCATGCAGATCAGTACCTTCTATGAAAAAAAGACAAAGGTTCTCTTATCTATCTATCTATCTATCTGTCTATCTGTCTATCTATCTATCTATCTGTCTATTTATCTGTCTATCTGTCTATCTATCTGTCTATCTATCTATCTATCTATCTATCGATCTATCTATCTATCTATCTATCTATCTATCTATCTATCTGTCTATCTGTCTATCTATCTATCTATCTATCTATCTATCTATCTATCTATCTATCTATCTATCTGTCTATTTATCTGTCTATCTGTCTATCTATCTATCTATCTATCTATCGATCTATCTGTCTATCTATCTATCTATCTATCTGTCTATTTATCTATCTATCTATCTATCTATCTGTACTGTACTAATTAGGGTTAAAATGACTTCCTAACACTAATATCTGAATTCCCTCAGAGATCTTAACTCTACAGCCCAGTGAAGTATAGGAGTTAATTCTACAGCAATGATGTTAACTCTACAGAGATGATGTTAATCTCTACAGAGATGATGTTAATTCTACAGAGATGATGTTAACTCTACAGCGATGATGTTAACTCTACAGCGATGATGTTAACTCTACAGCGATGATGTTAATTCTACAGCGATGATGTTAACTCTACAGCGATGATGTTAACTCTACAGCGATGATGTTAATTCTACAGCGATGATGTTAACTCTACAGCGATGATGTTAACTCTACAGAGATGATGTTAATTCTACAGCGATGATGTTAATTCTACAGCGATGATGTTAACTCTACAGCGATGATGTTAACTCTACAGCGAGATGTTAACTCTACAGGATGATGTTAACTCTACAGCGATGATGTTAATTCTACAGAGATGATGTTAATTCTACAGCGATGATGTTAACTCTACAGCGATGATGTTAACTCTACAGCGATGATGTTAACTCTACAGCGATGATGTTTAATTCTACAGCGATGATGTTAACTCTACAGCGATGATGTTAACTCTACAGCGATGATGTTAATTCTACAGCGATGATGTTAACTCTACAGAGA
Source organism: Hemibagrus guttatus (assembly GCA_033459395.1). Classification (NCBI taxonomy): domain Eukaryota; kingdom Metazoa; phylum Chordata; class Actinopteri; order Siluriformes; family Bagridae; genus Hemibagrus; species Hemibagrus guttatus. Next base: position 3,464,177 of record JAUCMX010000004.1, read on the forward strand.
TGATGTTAACTCTACGGCGATGATGTTAATTCTACAGAGATGATGTTAATTCTACAGCGATGATGTTAATTCTACAGCGATGATGTTAATTCTACAGCGATGATGTTAACTCTACAGCGATGATGTTAATTCTACAGCAATGATGTTAATTCTACAGCGATGATGTTAATTCTACAGCGATGATGTTAACTCTACAGCGATGATGTTAATTCTACAGCAATGATGTTAACTCTACAGAGATGATGTTAACTCTACAGAGATGATGTTAATTCTACAGAGATGATGTTAATTCTACAGCGATGATGTTAACTCTACAGCGATGATGTTAACTCTACAGCGATGATGTTAATTCTACAGAGATGATGTTAATTCTACAGCGATGATGTTAACTCTACAGCGATGATGTTAACTCTACAGCGATGATGTTAACTCTACAGCAATGATGTTAATTCTACAGAGATGATGCTAACTCTACAGCGATGATGCTAACTCTACAGCGATGATGTTAACTCTACAGCGATGATGTTAATTCTACAGAGATGATGTTAACTCTACAGAGATGATGTTAATTCTACAGCGATGATGTTAACTCTACAGCGATGATGTTAACTCTACAGAGATGATGTTAATTCTACAGTGATGATGTTAACTCTACAGCGATGATGTTAACTCTACAGCGATGATGTTAACTCTACAGCCCAGTGAAGTATAGGAGTTAACTCTACAGCGATGATGTTAACTCTACAGCAATGATGTTAACTCTACAGCGATGATGTTAATTCTACAGCGATGATGTTAATTCTACAGCGATGATGTTAATTCTACAGCGATGATACTAACTCTACAGCGATGATGTTAACTCTACAGCGATGATGTTAACTCTACAGCGATGATGTTAATTCTACAGCGATGATGCTAACTCTACAGAGATGATGTTAATTCTACAGTGATGATGTTAACTCTACAGAGATGATGTTAACTCTACAGAGATGATGTTAATTCTACAGTGATGATGTTAACTCTACAGCGATGATGTTAACTCTACAGCGATGATGTTAACTCTACAGCCCAGTGAAGTATAGGAGTTAACTCTACAGCGATGATGTTAACTCTACAGCGATGATGTTAACTCTACAGCGATGATGTTAATTCTACAGCGATGATGTTAATTCTACAGCGATGATGTTAACTCTACAGCGATGATGTTAACTCTACAGCGATGATGTTAATTCTACAGCGATGATGCTAACTCTACAGAGATGATGTTAATTCTACAGTGATGTTAACTCTACAGAGATGATGTTAACTCTACAGTGATGATGTTAACTCTACAGCGATGATGCTAACTCTACAGCGATGATGCTAACTCTACAGCAATGATGTTAACTCTACAATGATGGTGTTAACTCTACAATGATGGTTTTAACTCTACAGCAATGGTGTTAATTCTACAGCAATGGTGTTAATTCTACAGCAATGGTGTTAACTCTACAGCGATGATGTTAACTCTACAGCAATGGTGTTAACTCTACAGCAATGATGTTAACTCTACAATGATGGTGTTAATTCTACAGCAATGGTGTTAATTCTACATTGATGGTGTTAACTCTACAGTGATTGTGTTATCTCTACAGCAATGGTGTTAATTCTACAACGATGATGTTAACTCTACAATGATGGTTTTAACTCTACAGCAATGGTGTTAATTTTACAGCAATGGTGTTAATTCTACAGCAATGGTGTTAACTCTACAGCAATGGTGTTAACTCTACAGCGATGATGTTAACTCTACAATGATGGTGTTAATTCTACAGCAATGGTGTTAATTCTACATTGATGGTGTTAACTCTACAGTGATTGTGTTATCTCCACAGCAATGGTGTTAATTCTACAGCGATGGAGTTAACTCTTCAGAGCAGGATTATTTCTGTTTGAACTCAGGGATCTTGCTGTTTAAAGTGCATTTCAGTCTGCTGTGTAAAGCTGCATTTATTTTACAAAATGTTTTAAATGTTCAGAAATACTGATTACAGTTACAGTACTTAATTCATCATATCAACAACAATAACGCTCAAAGATCTCACCTGACACTGGCTTCATTTTGTTTAGCTCGTGCACGTGATTACGCAGTTTCTTCTTACCTTCCTGTTAAAATGTTTAAAGCACCTGGGCTCGGTGTGATTCAGATGGAAATGTAACGTGTCGTTTGGTCATGTATTCCTCCGTTTAAATTGTAGCCTTATATTGATGGATGTATCTTCGGGTTCAGAATGGAAATGCAAATGCACTAATGAGATTTGCATATGCTGGGGCTATATTCACACAGGCGTTTTATTTACACATGGACCTGCATACTTCATGAATAGCTCTATTTAAATCAAAATGCAAACTTCAACAAACGTCCCGAAGGCTGCGTGTTTCTCTTTCAAAACTTTCAGCGCTAGAGACTGACACTACCGTCATCACAGAATAGACTTGTCCTTGAGTTCATCCAATAATGACATTTATGATGAATTAATGCTTTGCGTAAGACATTTCATCATATGTGGATTTTTCTTTTCTCTGTCCTGGCCTTAGATTTCAATATTTTATGGTAATGAGGGCTGGTTGATATGGAGCTCAATTCTCTGCCAACTAATAAAAACGATTTAAAGAAGGTCCAGAAAAATCATATTTGGAGTGTGTCTGTGTGGGTTTCATTCATTCTACAAGAGCATTAGTGAGATCAGACTCTGATGTTCAGGATGTTAATGAGGCTCCAGCTCCAGTTCATCCCAAAGGTGTTCAGTGGGGTTGAGACAAAACCTAAACCTAAACAGAACAGGCCAATGGACAGAGAAAATATTTTTTCCTCCATTATGTTGATTAATGACCTAAAATACGTTTGCTTTAATTGCATCGTATAATACAATAACAATATAACAATAACAATAAAAGTATTCTATTCTATTCTAATCTTCCTCACCATGTCCCCATGGAGCTGCTTTGTGCACTGTGGGTCATGCTGCAACAGGGTATGAGTCTCTCAGTTCCAGTGAAGGGAAATTGCTTCTGACTTTGTGGAACAGTTTGCGGGGAAGAAGAAAAAAATATGTGTGGTAGTCAAAAGTGCATATATTTTTTGGTTCACACAGACCACCAAACAAGATCAGGATCAAACCTAGGACCTTGGAGCGGTGAGGGAATCAGTGGTAATGATGAACATCGGGCTGAAAAGGTTTATTATTGAACCCATGTTAAAACTAAACCAGGACTCGTACAGAGAGGACAGAGCCTCAGATGCTCACCTGAGATGACCTGATCTATGGATTAGTGGATTATTTGAATGCCAAAAAGGAGGCAAATGTGTCTGATCGAACACTCTGAGGTATCGATCCTAAACAGATACTAGATATCGATCCTAAACAGATACTAGATATCGATCCCAAACAGATACTAGATATCGATCCCAAACAGATACTAGATATCGATCCCAAACAGATAATAGGTATCGATACCAAACAGATAATAGGTATCGATCCCAAACAGATAATAGGTATCGATCCCAAACAGATTCTAGATATCGATCCCAAACAGATACTAGATATCGATCCCAAACAGATACTAGATATCGATCCCAAACAGATAATAGGTATCGATCCCAAACAGATAATAGGTATCGATCCCAAACAGATACTAGATATCGATCCCAAACAGATACTAGATATCGATCCCAAACAGATACTAGATATCGATCCCAAACAGATACTAGATATCGATCCCGAACAGATACTAGATATCGATCCCAAACAGATAATAGGTATCGATCCCAAACAGATAATAGATATCGATCCCAAACAGATAATAGATATCGATCCCAAACAGATACTAGATATCGATCCCAAACAGATACTAGATATCGATCCCAAACAGATAATAGGTATCGATGCCAAACAGATAATAGGTATCGATCCCAAACAGATAATAGGTATCGATCCCAAACAGATACTAGATATCGATCCCAAACAGATTCTAGATATCGATCCCAAACAGATACTAGATATCGATCCCAAACAGATTCTAGATATCGATCCCAAACAGATACTAGATATCGATCCCAAACAGATACTAGATATCGATCCCAAACAGATAATAGGTATCGATCCCAAACAGATAATAGGTATCAATCCCAAACAGATACTAGATATCGATCCCAAACAGATTCTAGATATCGATCCCAAACAGATAATAGGTATCGATCCCAAATAGATTCTAGATATCGATCCCAAACAGATACTAGATATCAATCCCAAACAGATTCTAGATATCGATCCCAAACAGATTCTAGATATCGATCCCAAACAGATACTAGATATCGATCCCACACAGATAATAGATATCAATCCCAAACAGATAATAGATATCGATCCCAAACAGATAATAGATATCAATCCCAAACAGATAATAGATATCAATCCCAAACAGATAATAGATATCAATCCCAAACAGATACTGTCTTTAAAGGATTAAAATGGGTCTAAAAGGTTGATTTCTATATGTTTATATGTGTATTACTAACACATGACAGATGCATTGTATTCGACTGAGCTGTTCAAAGGGTGTGTTTAGATTTCGGCTGTGGGAGTTGGGTGGGGTTTGTGTAAACTGTAGGCCTCCTCCTTGTTCCTCCAACTTGAAGTGAAATCCCCTCACAAATCAGTCAAGAAAAGATTCATCTGGTTGCACCATAATCCTCTGCTGCCTCCTCCCTTTTCTTTTCTCATTCATCCAAAGTGGGTTTTTTTGCTGCTGTTGTTGTTGTTGTTGTTGTTTTTTTTTAAAATTTGCTACTTCCTCATTACGGCTGCACTTCAGCACGTCGTCTCAAACCTGATCGTTATCAGTGGCGCCCTGCTTGTCTATCTCCAGCAGACCACCCCAGAGCTGCGGCAGGACAACAGGAATGCTCTCCTGCGCAAGAAAGGGAAAAGGAGGATTTTTCCAGGTGAAGGGTGGAGAAAAGTGGAAGGTGGAGGCCATTTTTTTTTTAAAGGACAATGCTCCTTTTTTGAACAGGAGTGAAGTAGCAGTACAAAGCTGGTTGTTTTTTTTTTTGGAAGGAATGTAATCAGACGCTTGGGGGAAATGGAGTAGGAAAACAGATGGACGAGATGGGAGGAGGAAAGTTTTATGCGTGCGTGGGATCAGGTGGAGATTCAAGAGACAGCATGAGATTTGTTTCTGGTGCGTCAAAATGGAGGCTCGGCAGGTGCTCCTACTTTTAATATCATTCAAACCAACTAAACTCGCATGGATTTGACTTAACTTGACAAGCTTTGCATAAGACAAATGGTTGGCGGTCGACAGACATTCACCCAAACACACGCACACAAACAGGCTTCAAGTCACTCCGGCTTCGAGTGGACAGGTCTGGGGAAGGGCGTGGGGGGTCGTGGGGGTGGGGGTGGATTAGCCAGTCGCTGCATTTTCAACCCAAATGATTGGGTTTGTTAGTTTAGTCAGGTTCCTGTATTACGTTTCATATAATATTTTCTTAAGCGTAAAGTCCAACCTACACCAAAAGCAAATTTCACTTCTGTTCTCCCTTTACTGGTTTAGTCAATAAAACATGCAAATATCTGGGAATGTTCTGGAAAACTGCATACAGTCACATGAAGTTCAATAATCCAATTCATAAACCAATCAGATTTTCACTGAATGAATCAGATTTCATTTGGATTTAAACGAGTGCTGATAAATTTAAGAATAAAACATCGCTCGTGTGCTGTTTAGAGTCTAGATAGAAATCTAGCATGGATTTTTGCCATAGTTTTTTTTTTTTTTTTTTAGTTTAAAATCTTGACTAAACATTCAGAAATATTCTCCTTATCCGAATCAGAGTCAGAATCAGAGTCAGAGTCAAATCAGAGTCAGAATCAGAATCAGAATCAAATCAGTCAGAGTCAGAATCAAAATCAGAATCAAATCAGAGCCAGAATCAGAGTCAGAATCAAAATCATAATCAGAATCAGAATCAAATCAGAGTCAGAATCAGAATCAGAATCAAATCAGAGTCAGAATCAGAATCAAATCAGAGTCAGAATCAGAATCAAATCAGAGTCAGAATCAGAATCAGAATCAAATCAGAGTCAGAATCAGCTTTATTGCCAAGTGCTGTGGGTTTTACACGTACAAGGAATTTGCCTTGGTGTATTGGTGCACAACAATAAAAACCGTAAACATAAAAATATAAAGAAAAATCGAAGATGAGATAGCAAGAGGTTTATTATCTGTGTAAGGTTAATAAAGAAAGTTGCTTTCGGCTGCTCCCTGGTCGGGGTCGCCACAGCGGACCGACTGGTCCGCACAACAACTTGGCACAGGTTTTACGCCGGATGCCCTTCCTGCCGCAACCCTCCCATTTTTCCGGGCTTGGGACCGGCACTGCATCCAGTGGCTGGGGGTCGAACCCGGGCCTTCCACATGATAGGCGAGCAACCTACCACTGAGCCACCAATGTCTCATCTGTGTAAGGTTAATATCATCTTTAATTTAACTTCTGCCTACTGTGGCTAAGTGTTAAAATGGCCTTTCAATGGAATAATCAAATGTTAATCAAAATCTGGCATTTTAATTATTAATTTTTTCTAAATATTCCATAAACCTCTACAAATCGTACTCCATAAAGGTTATATGTTCAGGGTAAAACTACATTATGAAAAAACGGGTGGTAAAAATTTCCCAGGAAACAATCCAACAAAGCATCTCAGGAGACTCCAGGATCCAGTGCTTTACTGGTTAGACCGGTGTTTTGGATGCTTATCGTTTCTCCGCTCAACTGGGAACGTAAACTGCATCGATTCCTGCAGCCAGAAATGATTGGTTTTTGCGTGGCTTTTTTCAGAATTGTGTGATCCAACTTGAGTTTTTTATGCTTTTTTTTGCATAGAACTGGTGACTTAGTGAAATCTTAAGCACAGGATTCTTCTGTTAAACTCCTCCCACTGTGACGTGTGTGTAATGTGTCTATGAAAGCCGTACTCATGATCCACACACAGGAACAGAAGAGGGATTTGACTGAATGTGTGTTGGGACGTCACATGACGCGGCTCGGTCCGAGTCTGTGGGAAATCACACAGAAAAATATCAGAGGTTTTGTTTGATATGGAGTTCAATTCCAAGATTGCAAAATCGTGACTTTGGAGGACTCGAAATTTACCCTGTTACAAATACACTTAGAGACGACAGAAAAGTAAACAGAAACAGAGCTAATGGACAGAGAAAATGTCTTTATTTTTCTTCTTCATGATGTTGATTAATGACCTAAAACATGCTTGCTTTAATCGCATCGTGCAATCTGCTGTACAATGACGATAAAAGTATTCTCTTCTCTTCTCTTCTTTTCTTTTCTATCTTTTCTCTTCTCTTCTCTTCTTCTCTTCTCTTCTCTTCTCTTCTCTTCTTTTCTATCTTTTCTCTTCTCTTCTCTTCTCTTCTCTTCTCTTCTCTTCTCTTCTCTTCTCTTCTCTTCTCTTCTCTATTCTTATTTTTCATTTCGTTTCGTTTCTTTTCTTTTCGTTTCTTTTCTATTCGTTTTCTATTCTTTTCTCTTCTCTTCTCTTCTCTTCTCTTCTCTTCTCTTCTCTTCTCTTCTCTTTTCTATTCTATTCTTTTTTTTCATTTCATTTCGTTTCTTTTCTTTTCGTTTCTTTTCTATTCTATTCGTTTTCTATTCTTTTCTTTTCTATCTCTTCTCTTCTCTTCTTTTCTCTTCTCCTCTCTTCTCTTCTCTATTCTTTTTTTCATTTCATTTCGTTTCTTTTCTTTTCGTTTCTTTTCTATTCTATTCGTTTTCTATTCTTTTCTTTTCTATCTCTTCTCTTCTCTTCTTTTCTCTTCTCCTCTCTTCTCTTCTCTATTCTTTTTTTCATTTCATTTCGTTTCTTTTCTTTTCGTTTCTTTTCTATTCTATTCGTTTTCTATTCTTTTCTTTTCTATCTCTTCTCTTCTCTATTCTTTTTTTCATTTCATTTCGTTTAGTTTCTTTTCTTTTCTATTCTATTCTATTCATTTTCTATTTTCTTTTCTATCTTTTCTCTTCTCTTCTCTTCTCTTTTCTATTCTATTCTTTTTTGTTTCGTTTCTTTTCTTTTCATTTCTTTTCTATTCTATTCTATTCCTTTTCTTTTCTATTCGAATTAATCTATTCTATTAGTTTTTCTTTTCTTTTCATTTCTTTTGTTTTCTATTCCATTCTATTAGTTTTTCTTTTCTTCTTTTCATTTCTTTTGTTTTATAGTCTATTCTATTCTATTCTATTCTATTTTATTCTATTATTATTTTATTAGTTTTTCTTTTCTATTCTATCTTTTCTTTTCTTTTCTTTTCATTTCTTTTGTTTTATATTCTATTCAAAAATTCTGGTGAAAACACCTCATCGCAAGAATTCATCCATTCTTTATCAGGATCTCGTACAAGGAGAAATGTAAAAGTCAGAAATCACACAGCATGAACCTGACTTAATAAGTGTTACTCAACTCTTCTCGTAGCGCAGGGTTAATCCTACAGCACTTACGGCACTAACATGCCTGTTAACGACAGCTTTTATTCGCTTGGAAGCAGAGATACTGAAATGAAAGGAAGCCATTGTGCGAGCTTCCAGCAGGGTGAGTTTGGAGCCAAAAACCTGGAGAGCAAGCTGCTGAAAAACAAGTGCTCACAGGGCCCGGAGCTCGGACCGGACCGGATAGTCTCAGACATTCTGTCCACGCCGGTACCTTGAAGAGAGCGGTGCACTCATCTGCACTGACAACACAAAGGTGCAGGTTTGCTGGAGCTGTCTTCCTGCTGACGTGGGATGAGCTTTGTCCTCTTTTTTTTCGCTGACCTCATTACCGCCTCCCCAGCCAAAGGGTTGTGCAGTTATTTATAAAGACGGAACAGATGTAGCAAGTAGGCAGATTAACGAGAGTGAGGCGAAGAGGAGCAGAAGGAGGAGGAGGAGGAGGAGGAGGATGACGGTTCTGGTTTCTCATTATCCAGCACATCTCCTAAGTCTCTCCTCGGGGGAAGAAACTTGATGAATTACTTTGGAAACACGATGAGGCAGTTGGCTGTCGAGCGGTTGAGTCATGGTCAGCACGTACTTTTAAGGGTTTGGCTTTGTGCTTGATGGCTGACTGGGCAAGTCGTCTGCTCCACCTCACACACTCCTGAACTTGTGTTTGTGTGTGTGTGTGTGTGTGTGATCATTCTGCATCATACTGTGCATGCTAAACGCTTCATGTAGCGAAGAACAGCAAACAGAACTCTGATGATGTTTCTGAATCTTCAGCGATCATCAGGGACAAAACTGAAAACTTTGCTCTAATATTTATTATTAACGACGTAAACGTTTTGTTTCCAAATCACGGTCAAACCACTCATTTAATATTCACCTGTCCCCTCAGTGTGACTCAGTGCTTAAAGCTTTTATGCTCCTAATTAGGTTTTTGAATTGTTTCCTTGATTCGAGTCATTTAAGTTAAATGATTCGTTTGGTTTTGTTCAGATTTGCCTAAACGTAACACTGCCTGTTTGTGTATCAGTGTACGCTCATGCTAGCAGGTGACATGTCGGCGTATAGTCCAGCTTTGGTGGGCGTGTAGTGACTGTCTCTTGTGGGCGTGGCTTGTCTAGCTTTTTGTTGTTGTTGTTGTTGTTGTAGTGATGAGAAAGAGTAGTAGTTGTCTGCAAGTTTTTTAACTAAAGCTACCTAGTTAAAAAATAAAAAAGGACCAAAATAAGTGAATGCACTAATCAGAGTGAAAATTAGTTTTTGGTTAGTTTTCTTCGTCCTAGCTTTTTCAGATTCTCAGATTAGCAAAACTGTACTAGCGACTTGCGCTACTTCCTTCCAAGCTTTATTTCTCATCACAATGTCTCTATACACATGTACTGACAGGTCATTTATGACAATATCAGATGAAACTGACTTCATGAATCTTTCTTCCAAACGGTAAACAGAAGCTAATTGCAGACAGGAAGAAAATTGTGAGTACAGAACTGAAGAAACGTCAGACCACACGCAGGACTGATCCCGGGAATCATTTGAGACGATCGTTTAGATTTGTTTAATCATGTACATAAATAAAACACTGGAACTTTCCATCTCTAACCGGATCTCAGCCACGACTGAAATATTTCTCAGGAGGCGGAGACTGCAAATATGACATACACGATGTTCAAAATGTTCAAAGAAATGTTCTAAATATAAAAATACTGTATATTCACTGATTCAAACAAAGAGCGTGAGAACCAATCTCAGACTTGACTCACTGAATCAATTCGATCGGCAAACAAACAACTTATCGAGAAAGCTAGTACTTTCATGCTAAATTAGCACTGGGTGTTCATCTTTATCAGCATCATGTAGGCCTGTCCTGTTTCCTCCTTCCTCCAGTCCTTGTTTCCTCTTTCTCTTTTGACTTCCTGATAGGTAAATAAACAAATTCATGCAAGTCACGGACATGCTAGCTCTTGACAGACCTGAGTGCAGTTTCCTGACATGTTACTTGTCATTGACTATGATTTTTATTTCCATCCTAAGAAAAATGGCTCAAATATTTACACTTAACCTCTTAAAACCTTTATTTTATTATTGCCTTTTTTTTTTTTGCTCTTTTAGAGTATCATAAAATTACAGCACTAACCGGCAAATTAGCAAAAGAATCGCTAAACACATCGAAAATATTTGACTCTAATGGTACTGAGCGGTTTCTCAGGGCGGAGTTTTGTATTGAAGCAATCAGCTCGAGGGTTCAGTCCTTGCTTTAACAGGATGGAGTAGAATTCGAGATCTGTCTCTTTCACCAAACACCTCACAAGCTACAATAACACATTTGTGTAAAACCCTCTGGCAGAATGTTGTCTCGGCTCTCGGAATTTGGATGGACCGCGCTGCCTGGAGCTCTCCGTATTCTGCTTCACTCCAATAATAAAGTGAAATTAAAACACATCCAGACATCTTTGGGGAATTCCAGATGGTTTGAATACATGATTAATGGCAGAGATCTGGGGCTGCATTCGAAGCCCATCTAGCATTGTATGTGTGTGTGTGTGTGTGTGTGTGTGTGTGTGTGTGTGTGTGTGTGTGTGTGTTTTATAACCCAGGGAGTGGAGGCTTGTTTTTGAGAATGACATCAGGGTGAAATCAGCACTCAGAGTTGCTTTATGAGCCATACTAGTGCTGAAGATATGGCAGATAGAGAGAGAAAGAGAGAGCAATAGTTTAGTACATAGCAGTTATCGTAAGGTAGCCATATTCTAGTTCTGACGTTCCCCCTGACTGCGGCGTCGTTACCGCGTGTGAATGCAACCTCCACAGCTTTGGAAATAACTTCATGACCACGTCTAGACTGAGTTCCCTGATGCTTCTAGAGATAACACGGAGCTGTGATGTAACGTGCCGCAACGTAGCCTGAGATACATTAAAAACCTCAAAGATAAGCGTGAAAGTGTAGGGGGCTAATACCTGAACCTGACTACCGGTTTAAACTCCTGAGCTGAATGAAGGATGAAATTCAGAGAGATCAGGATAACGTAAGATTAACTGATGCTCAAGTTGAGACGCTAGATACTCTGATAATCGCTCTGTACAGCCGAGGTGAGCAGAAAAGCAGCTCGGAATACACTGAAGGGCAGATTTTTCACAGCCTCGAAGAGAAATCTGAGGCTTTATTTTAATCTTCAGCTGCTAAACAAAGCACTTAGCTGCTGAGATATTAAATAAAAGATAGAGAAAAAAAAGAAGTGTGTATTGGACGCATTCAAGTAGCTTTGCTGCTAGGTTCAGTTAGTGTTTTCTAAGACTTGTGCAAATATTATTAAACTTTAATCTTTTCAGCCTGTAATCTCTCTCTCTCTCTCTCTCTCTCTCTCTCTCTCTCTCTCTCTCTCTTTTCATACTTGCTGTATGTGTGTGTGTGTGTGTGTGTGTGTGTGTGTGTGTGTGAGTGTAATGGCTGTGACTTTCTATCCATGGAATAATGCGGCATTCCTCTGTGGCTCAGTATCCTGTTCCTCCCGTGTCTCCACCTCCACTCTGAGCTTCACGCCGAGCAGCACGTACGCTCATGACGGGTGCTCCAGTGCCACCCCACCCCCATCCGTGGGTACACACCGTATCCCAGCACCACCCTGCAGCTCTCTGTGCTCAGGAAGTGAGGACCTAGGGACCAATCATGCGCCCTCAAATCCCTCCAGGAGCAGTGAGGACGACTTCCTAGAGGAGGGAACGGCTTTAACTTTTTGAGCCCGAAAGCTGTGAAGTGACATGTGGAGGATTTATGATGTTTTTTTAAAGCCAAAAAAAAAAACAAAAAAAAACGGACAGATTGTGTACATGTTAACTGGGATTATAACAAAGGAGGGAAATTAAAAGCTGTGTGGATGTGGATTTAGGAGTGTAGAGTGTAATTATCACAGATAAACGCTGTAGTCAGCTGTAAGATCTGTAACTGTGTGAGACGCATCACATCTATTAGGAAAATCAAATCTACTCTGTAATACTTCAGTAACTTTCTGTGCAATATAGAGTACAATTATATAAAGTGATAATGTGTGTAATACAATAATGTCCACACCACAGTGCTTGCTATACTACACTACATTACATTACACTACAACACTATACTACACTACACTACAAAACACTTTCATTACACTTACACTACAACACTAATTAAATAAACTACACTACACTACATTACATTACACTACAACACTATACTACACTTTCACTACACTACATTACACTTTCCTATACAACACTATACTACACTACACTACACTACACTTTCAAAAACACTACACTACACTACATTACATTACACTACAATACAAATATACTACACTTTCAAAACTACACTACAACAAAACACTAAACTACACAACATTTAAGGCATTTAGCAGACGCCCTTATCCAGAGTGACTTTTTTCTCATTTTTTATACAACTGAGCATTTTTTTGGGGGGTTAAGGGCCTTGCTCAGGGGCCCAGTAGTTGCAGCTTGGTGGACCTGGGATTCGAACACACAACGTTCCGAGCAATAGTCCAATGCCTTTAAACCCAAATGGTTAATTGATTGATTCTCTTCAATAATACACAACACATAGAACTTAAACAATACATAATCTATTCCTTTACATCTCTTTTGAAGCTGTACAATAGAACTTTCATAAGAACCATGTGTGCAAAGTTTTTAAATATTTGCAAACGACTCAAAGGAAAATGAAACGTGACGTCATATCCGTAATACAGAATGCTGCCTGGAAATGAACGTGTTAGGAATATGGCATCTTCCACGTTGTCCATTCATATCTACACACACACACACACACACACACACACACACACCTCTCAGAGCGAGGAGGAAGCCAAAACTGCCCTGACCCTGTCGACAGCAAGCTCATAAACACATTAAGATTTAGGAGCTCGGCTTAAGTCATCCCTCTTATCATCATCGCTTTCCACAGTAAGAGCTTCACACCACTCTGAAGCCTGCTTTAATTAGCCTTGAATTCACCACAGGGTTTGGTTGTGTAAGGCTGCAATGTGACTCACCTTTATGGCTCTTCTGATCGTTTCTCTCAGTTAAGAGGCTTCAATCAGCAGGGTGTAACCCGATCTGAATTTATAGCTTAGGTGATGAAATCATTTCTCACTGGATCAGCAAGACTGGAAGACTGGAAAATAACAGAGGAATGAACCCAGGAAGCTCAGAGCTCCATTCTGATTGGAGCAAATCCATGCAAACCTACCAAGATTTTTGTTTATTTAAAAAGCATTTCCATATCGAACCCTTTCATGTACACTCATCTACACTCACACAGTTAATCCGAGGCTGTATTAAGAAACAGAAACGAAACAAAAAACCACTCCAGTGTTATACACATCATTATCCGGAATTTTCCACTGCATTTGGATTAAATAAGCCGAACCCCGGGATTACATCGTGCTACACGTCAAGCTACAAAGTGAAAAAAAAACCCCCATAAACGTTCATTTCACGTTCATTTTTCAGGTTCGCTAAGATAGCTAGCTAGCCATGTGTCTGTGATGAGTGACGTATATTAACCTCCTCAGAATAACTGATGAGTCACTGTTAGAGATTAAAGTGAAAATGTCTGTGTGTTGATTGATTAAGGCAAATATCCGTGACAGACACAGCGCAATGCTCTGGAATTCAAATGAGTAGCTTCTTCTTCTTGTTTTTTTTAAATTTATTTTTAATATATGTATTTTATATATAGCTTTTGAGCTAAATTGCACCAAAAGTGAGCCAAAAAAAAAAAAAGAATTTGGCCACAGAAGTCTGTAATTTTACTGTATAATCTCCTTTTTGTTCTATTCGCCAATATTCAAGCACTTAACGAATGTCTGGATTGTTCTAGAAACGTTTAAGGTTTTCATTTGAACCCTCCCCGCAAATAAATAAATAAATAAATAAATAAATAAATAAATAAAAAAATTTTTTTTTTTTTTATAAAAACCTTTTTCCCCCCTACAATAATAATACGCAATTTTTACACATTGTAAAAAATGTAACAGTAATTAAATTCAATATTTCTAACCTTTTTCTTTTTACTTGAATGCCTTCTAACTTTCTTAAAATTTTTAAAATGCGATTTTTACAAAAAAAAAAAAAAAACAACAACTTTTTTGAAAGCCATTTTTGATTAAGAAATCCATCTAAAGTTCTGGATATATTTTAGATCTAATTTAACAAAAAGGTTCCCTATGTGCTTAAAGAGTTACTGTAGCTTTCAAATCTTTACTTGTAGCACCATTTAAACACATTTTTCTTAAAACTAAAGCCAAGAACCGTTATTTTTTAACAGTAAGTTACAGACTGACATGAGGCTGAAGAAAATGTCCTCTCTTCTAACGCCTCTCTGTTTGCGCTTTTCCTCCACAAAAACATTACAACACAACCTTTTGTGTTGGTATTCTTTCTTATTTAAGCTCTTTAAACTGCACAGGCTTTGTTGTGAAAGCTGAAAATGTGTTGTCTTCTAAAAATGGCATGTCTGAAACCTCGTGTCGGTTTGATTCTGCTCGGCTTTCCGCTCCAGTCGACCCTTGTGACGAGACTAATCCCGGAAATCTGAACCCAGACTGAAATCCTCTAAGATTCAAACACAGAAAGGAAAGATGACAAAAGTCTCAGAAGTAAAGAGAGAGACGGAGACGGAGAGAGTGAGGGATGCGACATGTGCGGATTTACTGTATAGTGGTGGAAGATGCAAACTATCTGAGAGAGAGAGAGAGAGAGAGAGAGAGAGAGAGAGAGAGAGAGAGAGAGACAGAGTGAGAGAGAGAGAGAGAGAGAGAGAGAGAGAGAGAGAGAAACAGGAAAATCATGGTTTAAAAAATCTCAAGCTTGACCTTACACAGTGAACTTACCCTGACCTTTAAATCTACTTCGTCCTCGGGGCAAAGAGCAAAGGTCACACACAGTAGGTTCCGTCTCAGGTCAAGCAGAGTTCAACTGCAGCTCTGAGATCCTCGTTTTGGGCCGCCGCCCTCGTCCCGTGTCTCTCTTCGAGGCTTATGGCGGAGATTTGAAAAGATGGAAAAAGCGGCCTGGAATGTTCATTGGTTGCAGCTGGGCGACGTTGAAACAATATGGAGACGGGCTGAACAGGAAGTACGGGGGATTCAGTCCGGCATGGCCTGGATTTTAAGGAGCACGCCCTCTGTGTGGATTTTCGCCATTCCGCCATGACCCGGAACATCACATTTATACAACTACACAACAAAGAGCTCGTTGATTTCTAAAAGGAAACCAAATAAAACAAATTCCTGAACCGTCCAGCAGTGTGGGGGACTGAGAATCACTCAAACAACCGACCATCATCATCATGAAAACCGTCCAGTTCTTGGCAACTTGGGAGCTCATCTCTCTTTCTGTCTCTCTCTCATTCTCTCTTTCTCTCTCTCTCACGCTATCTTTTTCTCTCACTCTCTGTTTCTCTCACTTTCTCTCTCTCTCTCTCTCTCTCTCTCTCTCTCTCTCTCTCTCTCTCTTGCTCACTCTATGTCTCCCTCTCTCTCATTCTCTCTCTCTCTCTCTCTCTCTCTCTCTCTCACACACACACACACACTTTTTTTCTAACCTTCTCACACTCATATGTGACTGAACCAGAACAGGATCTAAGAAGAGCTGAAAATATAATTTCATTTTCCAGGAAACATCTAATCAGTGACTCATCACATCAGGCTTCTGTTTCGCCATTCAATCGTGATCTATGGTCTTCCTCGTGAGGATGAATTCACAAACCCCACACACACACACGCACGCACACACACACACACACAAACACGCGCTCTTGCTTGGCCCAGCCGATCCGTCCCCCAGGGCTCCTAAACGAGAGCGGCTGTGTGCCAGCAATTATTCCACAAGGGCAGTGAGGCAGACAAACAGCCTGCTCTAAGATCCGGGGCTGCTCGAGCGTTCAAGGCCGGGAAAAGAGATAGAACATTGGAACAGCAAAAGAAAAAAAGGAGAGTGAAAGACAATCGAGCGAACTTTTGAGTAGACGTCAAATCGCCTCAAATCCCCAAAAAACGGGTTTTTCGTCCATTGCTTGAGCGAGAAGGCAGAAGAGAAAGAGAGAGAAAGAAAGAAAGAAAGAAAGAAAGAAAGAAAGAAAGAAGAGAAAGAAAAGAATGGATGTCAGGCATACCACAGAGAGAACAGGGCAGAAGATGAAGTCTCCTGGGCTCACAGGGTGGGGTGTGTGTTCCCCCGCTTGCTCTCTCTCTCTCTTTCTGCCCTACCTCTGGGATTAATTAACCACCGAGATCAGGAACGCAGAAGCACACTGAGCGAGCGGAGAGAGAAAGTTAAAAAAAATGAAAGGAGAGAGAGATAAAGAGAGAAAGTCAGACCTAACAGGGTTCCTTCATTCTCTCTCAAACAGCCCTACTCAAGTGTGTTAAAGTTTCTCTCAGAGACGGAGCGAGGGAAGCCGAACAGATGGACAGAATCAGATCAGATCGCATTTCACAGCTCCATTAGAGGCAGCTCGGGTCGCACGCTTGCTACTGTTCAGCCTCAGACTCTGCTTACACAAAAACCGACAACACACACACACACACACACACATGCACACACGCACACGGAACACGTGAGGCTAACGAAGGACGCTTTCAGAGCAACAGGAAGATCATAAACATTCCAACTGTGGAGCAGACGGACGATGGGGGAAGTGTAGGAACATGTCTGAAGTGGAGCGAGCTGCCTCGGGTCACGTTACTGAGAAGAAATACTGCTGTTAGATACACACACACACACACACACACACACACACACACACACACACACAACGTATATATAAAGGTTTTATAAGTTTGCATCTTCCTTTTTGAACCCTTTGCTCCTTCTCCTTTATAAGTGCCTCCAGCTTTTAGACCCGCCCTTTATTTCCTATATACATGTACTGTATATATAAACAATAGACACAAATGTTTACACAGCCCTGTTAAAAACAGCAGGATTTTTGTGATGTCACAACTTTTTCCAGCCTCGATGTAAAATAAAAATGAAGTGAAAAACAATCAGAAACATGTGTGGGGTTACAGTAACCTGGTTCCATAAGTATGTGCACCCTTGGATGTGTCCGAAGAGCGATGTGCACAGGAAATCACCCTTTGGTGTGAATTTCATGGATCTGGAATGTTTTTGCAAGAAAGAGTGTGAAAATATTGCCAAGTCATGATGACAGACTCCAAGGTTTTTAGGTTCTTTCCCCCTTAGATTTCCCTAACATGTGAGAGAGTGACAGAATTATCTCAGTTTCTATTATCTGTCCACTCAAATATGACCGATAATACAGTCACAGCTCCTACATCCACAGCTTTACTGCTTTATCTTGTAAGGAAGTGAATTTTTCTTTAAAATATTTTATAAACATTCATTCATGTTTATTTATGAATAAAATGCATTACAATATTTGTATTGTTTTTAATTAACATTTTTAATCTGCTGTGATATTTTTCATTTATTATTTAGATATTTCATTAATTTTTTTCCATTGCTTTTAATATTTTTTTCTTTAAAGATTATTCCTGAATTATCTTTCAGAGACTTTTAGAGTTCTCTTCAAAAATATTTATCTAAATAAAATATTTTTTAGTTTAATTCTTTTTTTGTTTTTCAGATGAAATTGTGACAAAAACATTCCATAAATCAGTATATTGGGTTTGATGTAATATTATTGTTTTATATAAAAAATGTTCAGAATAAAATAAAATAAAAATGACAATTTCTAAAAAAAAACAAAATAGATTTTTTTTAGGTTTATAATCAGCTTCTAGACTGTTCTTTACCTTGAATTACATTTTAATCTACTATTATATTTACCGTTAATATTATTAATAATGAATATTATTATCCATTTACACATTTTTACAAACTTTTTATAAGAATCTTTATATAATATTTATAAAAATTTAAATAAAATATATCTATATTAATAATTTATTATTTTAATTTTTATTAGATATCTATATTATCTATATAGATCTATATAATACATTTTTAACATGAAATTCTGCTGATATAATGTATAATTATAGTATAAAAAAACTGTTCATCTTTCAATATACTGTCTGTGTGTGTGTGTGTGTTTGTGCGTGTGTAATCAGACACTAGTAACACAATATTAAGTGTACGAGACTTACAGTAACTTACATTCCTACAGGAAGTGAGTGCACAACTTTTCCCTTCACTTATTTAATCATCACTAATTTACAAACTTGCATTAAACGTAATAAACAGACTTTATAGGAAAGAATTAACTTCAGTAATAAACAGAAAGATCATGGAAATGATGGGAGTTCAAGCATCCAAGCCTCACACACATCTTCACTTTCGATCTTTATTTGTTACATTAACTAACATAAATAATTCTTTTATGAACAAAAGGCACACAGTTCAAATATAAACAAGAAAAGCTTATGTACAACAAATTAAGTAGGGTAAATGGATGGAAGCGTCTTTACAAAAAAAAAAGTCAGTATGCTTCGGTGCTTGATGCCGTCGAGTCCGAGCGACGGCCCACTAGCGTGTCGTGGAACAGAGAGCGGGATCAGACTCGTATACGGACACGCCATGCTGCGAAACGGAAGCCTGGGGTCAGTTCCTCAGACATGCACACTCTGGCGACTAAGCGCTCCGTACAGTGACGTACCATCCGTGACCGACTTCCAACAAACACGAGCACAGGGTTCGCTCAGATGGCCACGCTGCTGGCCACCTCCTCGTACTGGATAATAAAATACGGATAGCTCTGGTCGTCGTTGAAGATGACGAAGATCTGCGGGTCTACACAGTTGTCCACACACGAGTCGAAGAGGTCCCCGGCTGGCTGGCGGGGACAAAGCGGGGGCGGCCGCCGCATGCCCGGGTTTCCCACCGTGAACTTTCCAGTCAGCACTTTGGCTAAGAACATGTAGTGGAGGCCGCGCGACGAGCGGCGCGCGAAGCTGTGCGAATACGCCGCCCGACGTGCGAAGTAGCTACCCTGCCCGAACATGGTGGCGTGCTTCCCGCACACCCGGGGGTCGAAGTTGTGCTTGCAGATGCCCTCTACCACATCCTGCGAGGTGCCGTGGAACAGGTGACGCTCGTTCAGCAGACGCTCCACGTCCGACATGCGCCGTGACATGTACTCCTTCTTCCTGTGAGAGAGAGAGAGAGAGAGAGAGAGAGAGAGAGAGAGAGAGAGAGAGAGAGAGTTAGCCACACAATGCTTCACTAACTGGAATGTGACAGAAACAGGGCGGTATGCAAATCATCCGAGCCTGGAGACATTATGCAAACTAAAGCCATGCGCTCCTGAAAGAGATATGAAGTCTTCAGGACAGAGGAAACGATTTCATGATAGCAAAACAAGCTCTGGGGAGAGGCGAGGGAACAGGCGTTTATAGCTGCTGCAACGTATGAGAAAAACTCTTTCTCGGATCGATTCCACATCGTTAATTGTAGCTATAAAGAGATACGATGTGGTTTCTTAAGTTACGAACGGCTGTTATGAGAAGCGTTGGGGTGGGAACAGAATCAGTCACTCTTCATCTGATACACTATATTTCCAAAAGTTTTGGGACACCCCTCCAAATCATTGAGTTCAGGTGTTGTTTTTCAGGGGTTGGGCTCGGCTCCTTAGTTCCAGTGAAAGGAACTCTTAATGCTTCAGCATACCAAGACATTTTGGACAATTTCATTCTCCCATCTTTGTGGGAACAGTTTGGGGATGACCCCTTCCTGTTCCAACATGACTGCACACCAGTGCACAAAGCAAGCTCCATAAAGACATGGATGAGCGAGTTTGGTGTGGAGGAACTTGACTGTCCTGCACAGAGTCCTGACCTCAACCCCATAGAACACCTTTGGGATGAATTAAAGCGGAGACTGCGAGCCAGGCCTTCTCGTCCAACATCAGAGCCTGACCTAACAAATGCTCTTCTAGAGGAGTGGTCAAAAATTCCCATAAACACACTCCTAAACCTTGTGGAAAGCCTTGCCAGAAGAGTTGAAGCTGTTATAGCTGCAAAGGGCGGGACAACTCCATATTACATTCATGTGCATGTGAAGGCAGACGTCCCAAAACTTTTGGCAATACAGTGTAGAACATTTTACTCTTTACATAAAATAGTGGTTGAAACGTGTAGATACGAAGCTTAACTAAACATTTCCAAACCTTTGAGGAATTCCTTTGAGGTTTTTTCTTTTTTTTTTTTTTTAAGCAACAGAGAGAAAAGTCTTAATAGTTCTAATAATTATCATTGTTTCTCACAGCTTTTGTTTTCTACTGGCTCACACGACTGAGGAGCTCTTAATTCTAATTCTGAAAATAACTGAAAGTGTCTTTGACGACTTGTGAACATTCTACAGAAGGAGTTTTGTCTTAGCTGCGCATGGTTTTGACACCTCTGTGAGCCCTATATGGCAGTGTTTCGAGTTGCAGCAATGTTTCCTGATTTAAATATCATTTTTTGTGGTGTCGCTCAGCTTCAAGTCTGCACACTATGCCGGCTCTTTTCATGCCGTGTTTCTCGAAAACAGGGTGGGGAATTCATTAATAGAGCACGAGGATGGGATCAGAGATTACTCCACATCACTAAAAATAAGCTGCAGTACTCACGAAAGCACCCAC
This sequence comes from Hemibagrus guttatus, assembly GCA_033459395.1. Taxonomy (NCBI): domain Eukaryota; kingdom Metazoa; phylum Chordata; class Actinopteri; order Siluriformes; family Bagridae; genus Hemibagrus; species Hemibagrus guttatus. Next base: position 3,485,356 of record JAUCMX010000004.1, read on the forward strand.
ACCCGAGCAAACGCCAGCAATAAGAGGGTTTTATTACGCCTGTGTGGGGCTCTATTGTTACTTATGGAGAAAGAGAGAGAGACAGAGAGTGTGTGTGTGTGTGTGTGTGTGTGTGTGTGTGGTTACACCGAGTATGCTGCCATGATGCTGCCTGACCTCTGGCGACCCCACAGCCCTAGTTAGTCACGGCAGTCTTTCTCTCTCACACACACACACACACACACACACACACACACACACACACACACACACACACACACACTACAACATCACATCTGTCTATTCCTGTCCCCTTCGACTCTCTAACCAGAGATGGACATGAAAAGTGAGAAAAAGGAGCGAAGAGAAAGAATTTCATTCCTCAGCAAAGCTCATCACCGCTGTACCGAAAAACTGCCATAAACAGACAGAATAAAGAAAAATGGAGTAAAAAAGAAAACGAAGGAATAGTGAAATTAATTAGGCACGCAAAGCTGCTGACAAAGAACAAAAAGGGAACAGAGAGAGAAACATTTTAAAACAGGCGAAGGAAAGTGTATTAAAAAAAAGTGAAAGAGAGATGAAAAAGAGATATGAAAGACAGATAAAGCGGTTTAGAGAGAAGTGAGAAAAACATTGAAAAAGATGTGAAGGTAAGAAAAGTGAGAAAAGAGGAAAAAAGAAAAGGGGAAAGAAGGAAATATCTAAGAAAAGAAAAAAGGAAGAAAAGAAAAAAGGAAAAAAGAAAAGAAAGGAAAAGAAGGAAATATATAAGATAGGAAAAGTAAAGAAAAGAAAAGAGGAAAGAAATGAAGAGAAGGAAATGTCTAAGAAAAGAAAAAAAAGGAAAGAAAAGAAAAGATAAAAGAAAAAAGGGGAAAAAGAAAATAAAATAAAAGGAAGAAAGGAAAGGAAAGGAAAAAAGGAAAGAAAGGAAAAGAAGGAAATATCTAAGAAAAGAAAAGAAAAGAAAAGAAAAGAAAGAGTAGATAAAGGAAAAGAAAGAGAGAAAGAAAAAAAGGAGAAAAAAGTGGAAAAGCAGTGAAAAACAGACCAATGAAAGAAAGAAAAAAGAGAAAGAAAGAGAAACCAAAGACAAAAAGACCAAATTTGGGGAAAAAAAATAGAAAAGAAGTGAAAAAAATTAAATGAGAGAAAGAGAAAGAGAATGAAGAGTGCAGAGAAAAGCACCGACACTGCAGCAGGAACTTTCAAAAGGTTCCTAGAGCTATAATTAGCCCCACTGTCTGGAGTAGAAAGGCACCTAGAGCTCCTGTGATCCTGCGGTAGAAAAGTACCTATAGATTTAGAGGCTTGTTGACTGAACACACACACACACACACACACACACACACACACACACACACACACACACACACATACACAGGTCTGTGACAACACACTGAATTGTGCTGATGATGATACTTTACACCATCAAACCCACAAGGATGACACACATGCATACACAACCTTAGGAGACATCACACATCTAAATCTGCAACACAATCACTCCCCTCTCTCTCTCTCTCACACACACACACACACACACACACACACACACACACACAGCAAAAACCCACCTCTCTGACACCTTTCCCCCTGGTCCCATGTTTCCATGACAATGGCATGTTAAAGAACAACAAAAACTTTGGACCCCAACATCATTTTCCTTACACACACACACACACACACACACACACACACACACACACACACACACAGCAGTGCGGCTCCTAGCACCTCCTCCTCCCCCTCAAACTTCCTCTGAGCTTGCTCCACATTTCTCATGCACTTCTGAACGCCTCTCTCTCTCACACACACACACACACACACACACACACACACACCTGTTTCCGTCCTATAAAATACAATGCGAGGGCCGTTACCGTGGTTTATACCAGAGCACAAAACCAACGTCAGAGTCATCTCACAACAGCCGAGATGAGTGCACAGGAAGTAGCGGAGATTACTGCTAGCAGGTGGAACCTCTCTAGCGCTGCGAGCACCTTTATACACACTGTTATCTTTCGGGTGTTGACATTTTTTCACAGAAAGTTCAACCTCAGTACAGTGAAAGCTAACGCTGCAGATTAGCATAAAGACACACGTTCACATACTAGCAGTACTGTTATTATTATTAGCAAGAACAATTACCGTTTATATTTCTCCCAGAGAAAGGGATTCTGGACGCGCAGGATCTTCAGGATGCGGAATTTGGTCTCGGACACTGTTTTGTGGAAGAGGTTGTAGACGGTGCGGTAGCTGCGGTCCTCACGCGACACCGGCACCTGGATAAAGTCCTGTTCGGGGTTCATAGGAACCCAGGTCTCGGGGAACAGCCGGGGTCCTGAGGTGGCTGTGGGTGAGAGCGGCTGAGGTCCGACGACTTCTAGCGCGCTGAGACCTCCGTGAGTCCTGCAACAACAAGAAAATACACAATTTAGCTCTCAGTAGTGTTCAAATCATCAGGTTTAAGCTTACAATTCAGTCATTTTCAGCCATCCGTGTAAGGTAATAAACATTAGAAACAATCTTAGTAACATCTTTACACCATTATATCCAGTTTAAAGATCCTGCTAGCTTAAATAATAAGCCGGCTAGCTAAACCCTACCTCACATTTTCTCAGTGGGATTTCATTATTAGCCATGAAACTGTTTATTTATCAAAAAATAAACCTAAGCAGCTGTTTGTGTTTATTACTAACATTAGCCATGTTAGCTAGCTGGCTTGTGATGTGCTTCTGAACGACTGAATTCAATTCAATTCATTTTTCCTAGCGCTTTTAACAATGGACATTGTCTCAAAGCAGCTTTACAGAAGTATAGGGGGAAAAGTTTAAAGTTAAGTAACTATTTTATCTCTAATGAGCAAACCCGAGGAGACGGTGGCGAGGAGAAACTCCCTGAGGTGATATTTTTTGTTTATTGCAACTTTGTCCCGGATGCACGTGAAATTTCAGTATCACTTTCAGTTTCCTGACTGATTTATTTAAACATCAGCCAGTCAAATATGATTTTTAAAAAAAAAAAAAATGATCGTAGTGTTTATCCTTAACGTTAGCCATGTTTGCTAGCTGAAAAATTAGCCATTTATTTCCTCTCACTGATTGAGTTAACCCTGTCAAAATGGAACGTTACCATTACAACAGTGGATCGTTTTGCTAGCTAGTCGGCTAGCATGCAGGTATTGACTTAGCTCGCATTTCTCACACGGATATTGCTTTTTTTTCCTTTTATTAGCAATAAAAACATGAAAATATACAACATCACCACAGCACCCACGGATTTATTCGAGTACTAACATTGGCTAGTCATTAGCTAGTTACATGTTAGCAATTAATGGTTTGTGCTAAACAATTTGCTAATTATTTACCACGAAGATGATATGCCAGGAAAACTATATGCTAATATGATTTTGATTGAGGTATCGGTATTTTTTCACGTCATGTTAGCTAGCTCAAAAACTGGCGTCATCCTACATGCTAATAACTGCCCTGTCCTTCTGTTCTGCGCATGCGCGACACATTATAACATTATATTATTAGTAGTATTATAATAACAGTGTTATTGTCAGTACTAGATCCGTACTCGAAACACGATTTGTACTGCATCGCGCATGCGCAGTACAAGGCGTGTTACCGGTACGGATCGAGTAGCGATATCGGTATGAGTATTTTTTTTTTTGTTAGCTAGCTCAAAAACTAGGGTCACCCGACATGCTAATAACTGCCTCACAAAACTCTTTCCCGTGACACACATGAATGAATGTTTTTAAACAGAAAAACAGGGAGCTATGTTTTTAATAGAGATCCGAGACATGAGCTGCATGTTGGAACAACTTCCGTATTGAAGCCGGTATTCCAGTGCACACAGGCATGACGAGGCACAGCAGCGGGGTTAGCCTGCCATTTTATACAAAGGGCGTGTTTTGCTTTTCTGGCAATTTCCGTATACGTGACAAGAAGGTGCTGCGATAATCCGAGTGGGAAAAACAAACAAACAAAGAAGTCACCCATTTTCTTTCTATCTGACGTCTGAAACGGTGTCCGAAAGCGCAGGTGCTTGTGGGATTCGGGGCATGATTGTTTGTGCACCCTTCCCCCTCTTCTCTGATGTGCGCCCGTGTGTGTGTGTGTGTGTGTGTGTGTGTGTGTGTGTGAGTGTGTATACATTCCAGCCAGGTAGACTTGATTGCTTCAGTCAGCATGACTGCCTACTGAATCATCCTCAACCTTTGTTCTACTGAGTCCTGCCCCATTCTGTGTGTGTGTGTGTGTGTGTGTGTTCACAGCCACTCCTAAAATCAGAGGACCCCCCTCCCCCCATATGTTTCTTAAAAGAATAAGGAAGTAAAGTTTTCGAGGATATCGAACGGTGTGTGAAGCTTAAACAGTCTGTGTGTGTGTGTGTGTGTGTGTGTGTGTGTGTGTGTGTGTGTGTGTGTGTGTGTGTGTGTGGGGTGAGGCTGACTTCTCATGCTGAGCAATAACACTTGGACAAAGCTGCCACTCAGGATAAAGGTTTCCACCCCAGGCTCTGGGCACACAGTGTTCCAGCCACGCCGTGCTCTTCCTGCCATGAAGCTGCTCACACCGTGCTGTTCTGACCAGCCAAGCCTTTGGAACTCACACCTGACCACACACCCCTGAACACTCGTAGCATGTGCCATAAATAAAAAGCTCATCATGTTCTGCTCGGATTGGCGGCGCAACGTTCCGAGAGCTGAGATTTGATTCCGTACACAGTGACTGAACACAACACGTTCACTAAATATAGAAACGTGAAAAGTTTACACAAGACACTTGATCCTGCTCGGGAGGATTTCCTGCCCACGCTGTAGACGTGTTTTTAGAGTTTCACATCTGTCTCAAGACATCAGAATCGTCATGTGGAGACATCGTCCTGTGTTTGAGTGTCAGATGTTAATAACTGTTACTGATGGAGACTGATGGGGATTCAACATCAGTCTGAAAAAGCTCGATTCCAGCACTGGAAAAAGTCTTCCAGATAAATAAGAAAAACTCCAAATATGTTTTCTCAGCCAAGTGACGGTTGGAAAAGGGAAAAGTGTGAAGGCAGATTCATCCAAATACACGTCAACAACCATGTCTGCAGCTACTGCTGAGCAAGACACGCCCCTGAAACACGGGGGCGGGGCAGATCCCTTCTACAGACGAGGTGATTGGATGAAAAAAAGTGATCGTTTTCCTCAAAAAGAAAGCTGAGAGAGGAGTCTTCTGCGATTAAAGACGAGACTCGTCTTCTCTTTCTATGAGGAACAGTGAAGTAAATCTGAACCGAACTCATGGTAAGACACGCAGAACTGCGAGAAGAAGAAGAAAAATGTGTGGTGTGTCTGGCTCCAGAAAAACCACCCTGCTTCCCAAACAGCCACGTTCCTCTCTCATTCACCCAGCTCCAATGGTCTGGAACCAATTTTTGCTTCTCTCTCTCTCTGTTCCTCCTTTTCACATCTGCTGCTCTCCATCTGTTCCTCTTGAGTCCGTCTCCGGCCCGAGTGAGCCAGCAGGGCAGACAGGGCCGTTGACGCAGGTACAAGAGGCATCGTTCAAGCCAATGAAGCAGCGGCGATGCTCCGCTTGGTCAGAATGTGCTAGGGGTACGGAGTGTATTTGGGCGGAGTCGTCAATCAGACAGAAGCGATCGACTCGGTTTTATCAGTGGAAACCCAGTGGAAATCCACCGTTTAGGCAGCTTGAGTTTCAAAGTGAAATCAGGAGTTTGTTTATAAGGGAGCGTCAGACGAAGGCATGCTGTAGCTAAGGGTTTCAGAACAAAGGGTTTTACTAACAGAAAGCGTTTATTTCTCTTCTCTTTCCGTTCCTCTGGAGGCTGCTCGAGCCAGGCGAATGCTGGACAACGCCAGAGAGATTAACTTTATCATCAGGTAGTAGTGCGAGGAAGATTACAAGAAGTCAAGATGAAAAGATTTAAATATAATTACTGTAGCAGTGAGATGCAGAGAACGCCAGAAAAATGTTTTTTTTTGTTTGTTTGTTTTTTTCCTTTTTGCATTCATTTCTCTCACTTCAGCCTGAGCAAACATCAGGTCGGGTTTGTGCAGAATAAATAATTAATAAACCTAACTCTTAACGCTAGTGTTGTTCTGTGTGTGTTATCTGATTTCACGAGACTGAAACACACACAATACCATGACAAACATATAGAGAAATATGGAGATCTGTAGCATTAAAATAAACAAATGAATTAATTAAATAGAAAATGAAGAATAGAATTATAAATGAATGAATGAATGACTGAATTATAGGGGGGCACGGTGGCTTGGTGGTTAGCACATTTGCCTCCAGGGTTGGGGGTTTGAGTCCCGCCTTCGCCATGTGTGTGTGGAGTTTGCATGTTCTCCTTGTGCCTCGGGGGTTTCCTCCGGATACTCCGGTTTCCTCCAAAGACATACATGGTAGGTTGATTGGCATCTCTAAATTGTCCGTAGTGTGTGATTGCGTGAGTGAATGAGAGCAACCCTGCGATGGGTTGGCACTCCGTCCAGCGTGTATCCTGCCTTGATGCCTAATGACGCCTGAGATAGGCACAGGCTCCCCGTGACCCGAGTATAGATTGGATAAGCGGTAGAGAATGAATTAATTATTTAAAAAAATTAGAGGACAAATGAAATATTTTCTTCACTTTAAAGTATTTAGCAGTGAAATTATGTAAAAATGTTTGTTTAAATTTCCAAAGTGTGCGCTGTATTATATCATACATTTCCCAGTATAATAAACTGCAAAAGAATTGTGAAAACTCTTTAACTTAAAAAAAAATAAAAATTTTAATTTCTCCATTAGGATATGGACATTATACGACGGCGATCACGTCGCCATGGCCAAGACCTGACTTCTCTAAACGCTTTAATCAGACTCTGATGCAGAGGTCAGATGCTGCATGAGGATGTGACGAGGACGAGGATACTCACTGCAGGTATGGCGAGAGTCTAATGGAGGACATGAAGTGTGGTCGTTTTTTGATCTGGCGGCGGAAACCGAAGACGGCGTTCTGCTGGAAGCCCTCGCGGATATTCAGGATGTACTGATTCTGGAGCGTGATGAAGCGAACCTCCTTCAGCCCTCGCTCTGTCGCTTCCTCGATCAAACGCACCACAGGCTGCAGAGAAAGAGGGACAAAAACAAACAAGAGAGATTAAGACATGCTGAGAGAGAGAGAGACAGTGAGGGAAAGCAAGAGAGAAAGAGAGGGACAGAGAAAGGGAGGTAGAGAGTGAATGAAAGCAAGAGAGAGAGGGAGACAGAGAGTGAGAGAGAGTGAGGGAAAGTAAGAGAGAGAGAGAGAGAGGGAGGAAGAAAGAGAATGAGGGAAAGCAAGAGAGAGAGAGCGGCCTTTTGAATTGAATTGAGAGAGAGAGAGAGAGGGAGAAAGCGAGAGAGAGAGAGAGGAGCGGGGGGGAAAGAATGAGCAAAAGCAAGAGAGAGAGAGAGAGAGCTTTTCAATTGAATTGAATTGAGAAAGAGAGAGAGAGAGAGAGAGAGAGAGATGAGTATAAACACGGGCGAATGTGAGAAATAAAAGTAGGAGAATCAGCCCCAAAGTAACCGAGAGTGAGAACCTGGACACGTTGGTCCTGTTCTCACGTTCCCACCGGCGTCATCTGGAATGCGAGCCAGACGACATCCATCAGCCCGGATTTTGTGAAAGGAAATAAATAGCTTTATTTAAAAAAAAAGGAACACTTATGCAACGGATTGATTTCAGACGTCTGTGTGTAGGCAGAACACAATGTTTCCTCTGGTTATGTGCAAGAGCCAGCACACACCCACACGCACACACACCAAACGGATCCACGGTCATTATATTACGCGGGTGGAATAAATTAGGGTTGATTCGATGTTAAAAATCACCTCACTGACCCACTCAGTATGTGTCCTGATAAATGATTACAAATAAACCTAATAATAAATAACACACTGGCAAAATAAGTGTTGCGTTATCGAGCCCAGGAATCTGATTGGTCAGTGTTTCTATTACTCACCTCTGAGTACTCTCTCCAGCCGAAGTTATCTCTGCAGTAATATTTCCACACTGTGAGAAAGTCGGGGGCGGGGTTTGTGTTGGAGGCGGGGTTTGTGCTGG
>JAUCMX010000004.1:3495958-3499905 GCA_033459395.1 Hemibagrus guttatus
AGACACAAGTTAGACTAAACATTTTCAACGTCCTCAACATCCAAACAAATAGAACAGCGTAATTAAACAGAGACTGATCCTTCACAGCATCGGCCCGACCTCTGAGACTACAGAACACAGACAGACGGAGAAAATATGCTGAATGGGTCAGAAACTACAGCGTCCACTAAACTCCTCCATGCTGCTCTCCTGCCCGAGTCCCACGGTCAGAGTCCTGAAGAGAGGACAAGCTGAGCGAGTCTCCTCACCAGCACACAGAGCAGAGACACAACAAACAGCACGTAAGAAAGAGAATTACTGCAATATAAATCTATCTATCTATCTATCTATCTATCTATCTATCTATCTATCTATCTATCTATCTACGTGTGAGTGTCGAGTGAGTGTTTAATGAGACTCGGGTGAGTCTTTAAGGAGACTCGGTGAGTGTTTAAATGAGACTCAGGTGAGTGTTTATTGAGACTCTGTTGAGTCTTTAAAAATACTTGGGTGAGTGTTAAATGAGACTCAAGTGAATGTTAAATGAGACTCGGGTGAGTGTTTAAGGAGACTCTGGTGAGTGTTTATTGAGACTCAGGTGAATGTTTATTGAGACTCAGGTGAGTGTTTATTGAGACTCTGGTGAATGTTTATTGAGACTCGGGTGAGTGAGTGTTTATTGAGAATCTGGTGAGTGTTTATTGAGACTCTGGTGAGGTTGGTTTTTATTGAGACTCGGGTGAGTGAGTGTTTATTGAGACTCAGGTGAGTGTTTATTGAGACTCTGGTGAGTGTTTATTGAGACTCGGGTGAGTGAGTGTTTATTGAGACTCGGGTGAGTGTTTATTGAGACTCGGGTAAATGTTTATTGAGACTCGGGTGATGTTTATTGAGACTCAGGTGAATGTTTATTGAGACTCAGGTGATGTTTATTGAGACTCAGGTGAGTGTTTATTGAGACTCAGGTGAGTGTTTATTGAGACTCGGGTGAGTGTTTATTGAGACTCGGGTGAGTGTTTATTGAGACTCGGTAAATGTTTATTGAGACTCGGTGAATGTTTATTGAGACTCAGGTGATTTTTATTGAGACTCAGGTGAGTGTTTATTGAGACTCAGGTGAGTGTTTATTGAGACTCAGGTGAGTGTTTATTGAGACTCAGGTGAGACGCTCTGAGCTAAAGGACCACTGCAGTGCAGTCAGATGAGCCGCTAGTAGCTGATTATACATCTGTAGCATCAGCATGTCGTCTACTCACTTATTTACTGCCTCATTACTTGATCCCATGATCACATGCTGATACCATTTCAGACTCTGCTGACTTTTTATTCTGGGTTTTCTTCCGCAGAAGAAATTCCAAAGAGACTATTAACAGGCATCTGGCAGAGAGGTGAGCTGGAATGATAACGCCATGAAAAAACAACAACGAGCCACAGAAGAGGAAGTGAGACTGCACATTCATACGGGATTAAAACGACATGTGCTCATCTCTCTCGCTTTCTCTCTCTCTCTCTATGTATGGGTTTGACAGAGCACCAAGAGAGCAGCCGAAACTGATCTAGAAGAACAGAGCAAGCTGAAAAAAGAGTACAAGTCAGGAAAAATGTAAACATACTAAGAGAGAGAGAGTGAGAGAGAGAGAGAGAAGCAAACAAGAGAGAGAGAGAAGCAAACAAAAGAGAGAGAGAGAGAGAGAGAGAGAGAGATTCAGAGGAGCAGACAAAGGAGAGAGAGAGAGAGAGAGAGAGAGAGTCAGAGGAGCAGACAAAGGAGAGAGAGAGAGAGAAGCAAACAAAAGAGAGAGAGAGAGAGAGAGAGAGAGAGAGAGAGAGAGAGAGAAAGAGAGATAGAGTCAGGGGAGCAGACAAAGGGGGAGAGAGAGAGAGAGAGAGCGAGAGAGAGAGAGAGAGAGAGAGAGAGAGTCAGAGGAGCAGTGAAAGGGAGAGAGAGAGAGAGAGAGAGTCAGAGGAGCAGACAAAGGAGAGAGAGAGAGAGAGAGAGAGAGAGAGAGGGGAGAGAGAGAGAGAGAGAGAGAAGTATGTCATCTGACCTATTGAATAGAGCCAAAGACAAATATGCATACACAGCCTCTCTTTCACACACACACACACAAACACACACACACACACAAAAATTCCCTTGCCAAGCTAGGCATGACTTTGGGAAAACAAGTACACACACTACACTCACCCTCAACACACACATACACACACACACACAGAGACAATAAGCACGGCTTACACAGAGAGACGTAGGACATCCTGTATCTCGCAGCCTGTATACACACACACACACACACACACACACACACACACACACACACACACACCACCTGTCAGTGAAGCACAGAACATAAAGCAGTGTACACGGGAGCAAGGCCTCATCAGGAACTGGAACATGTCACTGAACCACAAACACACTGCGACACTGATGATATTAACTCAAGATGTATCACGCAGGAGAGTCTCTCAGGACACTGTCTTACACACTCAGACAAACCACATACACTCACCACACACACGCGCGCACACACACACACACACACACACACACACACACACACACACACGACCCATGTGCCAGGACAATGCTGGAATAAACACTATCCTTGAAAACAGAGAACAAAAACTCATGACTGTGTATTTAATCAACATTTATCACATCCTGAACTAGCAAAAGTCTGATATTTGTCCAGATTACGGCGCTAGCTAGCAAGAAAAATAAGTCAGGACTATGCTAGCTAGCTAAAAATTCTACCTAAATGCTCACTATGAAAAACAACAAGCTACAAGTTTACAAAGCTTTGTGTTAAAATGATATCTGTTAGCTAAAACTAATATACAAACACGCTTAGCTGGCTAACTAGCTAGTGAAACATTTGGGATAAATCACCAGAGGTAGAATTTTTAGCTAGCTAGCTCTCTCACTGACTTATTTTGCTTTGCTAGCTAGCACTGTTAAGACATCCTCTGGTAAAATATCAGACTTTTGCTAGTTCAAGATGTAAAAACAAATAAATAAATGAAGGTGATAAATATCGGTTAAATACACAATCTTGTGTTTTGTATTTGTAAATTTATGATCTCTGCTTTTGCTATCTAGCTAGCAGGAGGACGAAAATATTCTCATGGGAATCACACTTCATTTGCACTTCACGCTGCACTTCACACACACACACACACAGTAAGAGAGTGAGAGAAAGGGGTTTGGAAGTCAACCACAGGTCATCAGGGAAGTGAAACCCGAGAGCGGCGCAGCCGTTGGTTCCTCTGCCGCAGCGGTGTGTCCGGTTCTGTGAAATCGCACCGTCACTGGTTTGAGAGTGCACACACAGCTGCTGACTCATGCTGACTCAGGAAGGATCCTGCGTTCGGAAAACAAGCGCCACGCTCTCTCACACGCTTCGTTTAACGCTAGCTGACGTCAGCCACAACGATCGCACGCATCCCGCATACAAAGCTGTCATCGGTCGCACGCTACAGATTGTAAGCTGTATCTCCATCACCTTCACACCTCCTGACATTCCTGTCATTCCTGTACATTTCCTTTCAGGTTTTTTTTGTTTTGTTTTTTACCAGAGAAATAAACAGAACCTCGTGTACCAACGGACTGAACCATTAGAAATGACACGTTCCACTGGTTTGGTTTGGTTGGTTAACCACTTTGGTCATGCTAGTGCACACTCTTCAAAAAACTAGCATTTTTAGCTAGTTGCTATGTCTTTGCTTAACTCCTCCCCCAACCCTTTTCCTCCTCCCCTCCCCCACTCACACTAAAATGTATTGACTTTTACAAATGCTTCACTCGTAAACATGTGAAATAATTAGCGTCTATCATATTTAATTAGCCCTCGCTCTGGACTTTTGCCGTCCTTGTTTTTTGTTGCTGGAAGTGAAGCCAGAATGAAAAATATCGCTAATGCAAGGTAGCTAGCATGTCTGTTTTTTTTTTTACATAACCATGGACAATT
>JAUCMX010000004.1:3502905-3512905 GCA_033459395.1 Hemibagrus guttatus
ACGGAGCGTGACGTGAACGCTGCTCTCCGGGGAGGAGGACGTGCCGTGTGGGCTTGATCCACATCCCTCGGCTCTGGAGCGCACTCTGACTACGTGCCGGTGGTGTAAGGCTGCTCGAGCGACTCCGCACGTAGCACGAACTGGCTTCCGTTAAACAGCACTCAGCTCGCCCGGGCAAAACAACAACAACAACAACAACAACAACGGGTTTATTATATTAAAGCGCAATAAAATCCACTTTATGGAAAATCGACCGGAGGAAAAAAAAAAAAAAAAAAAAAAAATCGTTTCCTTGAGTCATAGGCGAGAGGGCGCGCGCGCTGCTCGGTGGCTCTGCCCGTACCTGTGAATAGCCTGCGGTCCTCCGGTTTCTCCCACGGCGCCGTCCGCTCGAGTCGTGCTCCCGCTCGGGCATGAGCGTGTCCGCGGACCTCCGCGCGACAAGGAGGAGAGGAGGACGGACGCGCGTCGAGAGCGCTCACGCATGGACCGGGCGCCTGTTCCTTCTCTTCCTCCGCAGACACGGAGAAACGCACATCTATCACGGAGCGCTGTACCGTCAGTGCGCGCTCTCCCTCTCCCTCTCTCTCTCTCTCTCTCGCGCGAGTTCAATGGGCGTGGCTTGTGAGAGGCACCGGGAGCAAAGAGAGGCAAAAAAAAAAAAAAAAAGACCAGGAAGTTGAGCGTGCGAGTTTGACTCACCCTACCAGTTTCTTGCGCGTATAAAAAGCGAGCAGAAACATTTGATTTTTTTAAGAATAATTCCTGATCGTTTTAATTCAGAGAAAAAGAAGGGAAAAAAGTCGTGCATGTGAATAACCCTTTTTTTTTGTTTTTGTTTTTCAGACATAAACATGGCTAAGGTAACAATAAACGCTCAGAAATTCAGCCGCAGCTTGTTCTCGTGTGTGTGTCGGTGTGTGTGTGTGTGTGTGTGTCGGTGTGTACGTGTGTGAGAGGAACGGAGGAATGGAGTCTGCTTTAAAGGAAGAGCTTTCCTCCGCGCGAGGACCCGTGCACCGCCGCCGGTTGTGTAGGTAGCGCGTGACACCTTCCGGTAAAGCCGCAGAGAACCGGAGGAGATGTTGAGTAAAGGGGACGTTCACGCGCGCGTTAAACAAACAAACAAACAAACAAACAAACAAAACTGTTTTAGGTCGAAATGACCGCCGGATCTCTCACACCTGCGCGCGCTCTGAGAGAGAGAAAGAGAAACAGAGAGAGAGAGAGAGAGGGAGAGAAACAGAGAGATGCAGGAGAAAGATAGAGAGAGTGAGAGAGAGATGCAGGAGAAAGAGAGTGAGAGCGAGATGCAGGAGAAAGAGAGAGTGAGAGAGATGCAGGAGAAAGAGAGAGTGAGAGAGATGCAGGAGAAAGAGAGAGAGTGAGAGAGAGATGCAGGAGAAAGAGAGTGAGAGCGAGATGCAGGAGAAAGAGAGAGTGAGAGAGAGATGCAGGAGAAAGAGAGAGAGTGAGAGAGAGATGCAGGAGAAAGAGAGAGTAAGAGAGAGATGCAGGAGAAAGCGAGAGAGATGCAGGAGAAAGAGAGAGATGCAGGAGAAAGATAGAGTGAGAGCGATGCAGGAGAAAGAGAGAGAGAGATGCAGGAGAAAGAGAGAGAGTGAGAGAGAGATGCAGGAGAAAGAGAGAGAGATGCAGGAGAAAGAGAGAGATGCAGGAGAAAGATAGAGTGAGAGAGATGCAGGAGAAAGAGAGAGAGATGCAGGAGAAAGAGAGAGATGCAGGAGAAAGATAGAGTGAGAGAGATGCAGGAGAAAGAGAGAGAGATGCAGGAGAAAGAGAGAGATGCAGGAGAAAGATAGAGTGAGAGAGAGATGCAGGAGAAAGAGAGAGAGAAAGAGCGATGCAGGAGAAAGATAGATAGAGAGCAAGATGCAGCAGAAAGATAGAGAGAGAGAGAGATGCAGGAGAAAGAGAGAGAGAAAGATAGAGAGAAAGAGAGAGGGAGAGCGACAGTAAATTAAAATAGCATACATGTATAATAAAAAGCACATAACTATGTTATAACTGATTCTTATAAGCCTTATAATAAGAGTTTTATAACACTTTTATAAAAGGTATGAAATTTCGATAAAAATCCGTAAACCCGAGTGTTTAATGAAACGCTGAATCTTTTCTAGTGTTGAATTTCTTTTGTACTTGATGTCCAGCCAGTTCTGGTCAGCCCCAGAATCACAGAATCACATGACTTACGCTTGTTTCCTAATTGGAAAATAAAGCTAAAGCCATTAGGTACCCTGTCAAACAGAATTACAGTCCTCTCCAAAATCACTGGCTCCTGCTCTGAAAACAAGCAGCGAAGACAGTTGTGGAAAATCTTGGACTCTCCTTCGTGGATGAAGTCAGAGATTTTGTGTCAAATCCTGTATGGACAACTTCGCAGGAAAATACGGACAAATACAAACATGAACTTCCTGGCTAAGATATCCTGCATTCTCTGAAATAAAGAGCGGTAAACTGTACCGTTCTTAGTCTCTGTGTTTTTTTTTTTTACACAGTAAGGTGCACGTGATGTAGTTATAAAGTACATTATATACATGAAATCTTTTTCATTCCACATATGAGAGATAGAAAAACAAACAAACACCAAAAAATAAAAAAAAAAAATTACAAAAATTCCTTAACAATTAGTTTTTGCATTTCCTGGAAACTTTCTTTGGGGTGCCAATAATTGTGCACGAACCTTCTATACAGATTTCCTTCATCGTTTCCGTTCATTTCGGTGTTTTACGTTCTTGAATGGCGAAAAGTTACAGCGAATTAGCACAAATGCGAAAGAACGTTTCGGCTTTCCCCCTCGATCACAAGGCCTAAAGGAAAAGCGCTGTTGCATGGACGAACGTGTCTGCGCGTGTCCTCTTCCATCAAACCTGAAACCTGGAATGAAATGATGTGACGTCGGTACATTCCCATGAGCGCACAGAGAGCGCTGAACACAAAGAAAGAGCCACTCTGAGAACAGTATCACTGACTGACACACACACACACACACACACACACACACACACAGGTCAACTTAAATATTCACTGAAACACAAGGTTACCTAATTGTTACCAAGCATTTCTAATAACTTTAAGAGCCCTATTTGGACGTGATTAGTTTTACACAGAGAGATATGATGATGGAAAGTGTCTCTAATGTTTTACTTCCTGTCACTCTTTTTTTTCCCCCCACAGTGATACTATGGAAGAACCATTTTTGGTTCCCCGAAGAACCTTTCAGTAAAAGAGCTCTTCTTATATGAATCTCTTTTTCTTAGCGCTTAAAAGAAGACGTATATCACTACAGAGATCCTTTCATGTAATGTTTTATTTTTTTTTAATGTAACATCACCCCTGGTAGGCTGAGGAAAAAAAACAGAAATATTACAGAAATCCTTCTGAAACACGACAAATTCCTAAAGTCCTGAGTGTCTACTTTCATATGAGCTTCATATTAACCTCCACTGTGGAGTGGGACATGACAAAGACACTCGATCATCAACATGGACTCAACAAAAACAGGAGGGAACTCATCCTTTTCTGACAAATAACCATTTCAGAACATTTATTTATGTAAAAAGTGCAGAAAGTTGCTTTCGTCCAAATTAAAACATCTCTCCTAACTCCCTGTTCATTCGTCTGTCACACATTTTGGACTTTCCTCCTGTTTTTATCGTGTCCATGTTGATGATCGAGTGTCTTTGTCATGTCCCGCTCCACAGTGGAGGTTAATATGAAGCTCATATGAAAGTAGACACTCAGGACTTTAGGAATTTGTCGTGTTTCAGAAGGATTTCTGTTTTTCACTAGTCTACTAGGGGTGATATATTCATAGACAAGTTCCAAAAAAAGAAAAATCGGTTGTTTTTTTCCAGACAAATGCTTGTATCTTCAAAGTTAATGTTGATATCAAACCCATTTCTGCTCTCTGAGATGCTCCAAGTGCTTGTTGATCTAAAAAGCAGCTCAAATTTGATCTTCAACCAGTAAAATTCTGTGTAAGGTTCTCCAACAGAGGGAAACACACACGTCTAAAACACACTGGAAGTCATTCATTTCTTTATACGAGTGAAAATGTCCCATAAGTCTGTTTCCACTTCACTGGTTGAATGAAACACTGGTGAACTGGTAAAATAAAAAAAATAAAAAAAAAGGGTTAAGACATACTGGTTTTAGGATGCAGAAATGATCTTTGAATGTTGGTTTGTTGATATTGATGTTGCTTCAACTTTGCAATAAAACCATGTATTCTTCATGTGGTGCCTCTAATTTAGTGACCGGTCAAGCATAAAGTGCTGAGCTGAGACTTTACGCCAAATAATTTGTAGCAACCTGATAGTCGTTGATTGGTTTAATAAAGAAAGCTGCTTCAGATACAGAAATATCCTCGAACTCAGTGGAGGGCCATCAGATTTGGGTTCATACAATAATTTCTAGGTTTCCTTTCAAGGTTCCTCCTAATTCTGTGCTTCATAAACAAACCGCTTCTGTCTGCTTAAAGGACGTCTGGGGATTTGACCCTATGACCTGCCTTATATTGAGTAGCTGACTGCTTATAACCAGACATACACAAGTGCTGGCTGAAGAGAGCTTATTTTTAGACCCCAGAGCTTTCTGGGATTGCAGTGAAAGAAAGAAAGAAAGAAAGAAAGAGAACGGGGGAGGATGAAGAGGTTGTGGCCCGGAGTCGTGGTTTGGGTCAAAAGGGAGAGGTCAGCCCAAACAAAGAGCCTTCCATTGTGATGTTACCTAAAGAAGACAGGAAGACGGAAACAATGGCGTGTTCTTGTGGTGCTCCACCCCCACACGCCCCCCTTTGGGCTCATCTACAAGCGGGGGCAAATCACCCAGCGGGCGAAGCTCTGATGAAAGCTGTGCCTTTTTCTCAGGGCCACCAAAGATGCAGGGAAACCAAGGTCAAAGGTCCGGGCAAAACATTTGGAAAAGCCAAAGTCATCTCTCTCTCCCTTGACCACAGGACGCCCCTTCATAACAAACAGAAGGTTCAGCTCCACCTCCCTTCAGGAGCTTCACCTCATTTACGTAACAGCATGACTCATCCCCAGCTTCTGCTTCGTCACTGGGAAAACAAAAGGCACACTGATAGCGTGCCTAGAGCCCAACCCTTCAGGGAGCAGCTGGCTTGAAAAGTCAACTAGAAACGAAGCAGTAAAACCCTCAGAGTCATGCTGTTATAGGAAAATAATCAATAATCCATCGTCGACAGAGCGGTGCGATGGATACCGATTCCTGTAACAGCATGTCAGCAGCAACGATCTTAATCCTCTTATACCTCAGCGTGTTGATTAAAAACTAACACCTGGAACTTTTTATCCGTTTATAGTTGCTTTTAAGTGTTTGCTGCTATAAACAGCCATTTCCTTATCAGAGTCTGCTTCCCTCTTGAAGGTTAATAAGTTAATAATGTCTCATATTAATATTTACACTCTAAACAAATCTGTAGCACACAGCATTGGACAAACTAGCGAGGAATGCTCAGAGCGAAATACAATCAAAAGCTTTAGTCAAAAAGCACTATTATAATAGAATTCATGAGTAAAAAGTAAATATTTATGGATTGATTGATCAGAAATGAACAATCCAGACCGTAAATGAACTAAATGAATGAAATTAAAAACGAATGAACAGTCCAGTCTTGTTGGAAGGAATGCTAATCTCACATGAATGACAAAACTCCAACGCTGAGTCAAATGTGTTACACGTGAGCGCTGAGAGGAAAAGAGATTACGGAGGAAAAGGAAACTGGTTTGTGAAAAACAGTGATGAATATCATTTAAAATAAATGTATTAAAGTTTCCGTTTGACTCACTGTTACAGCAACCTAAAGCAAACGGGTTTCTGCTTTCATTCACGGCAAATAATCTTCATTTCCTTACGTTTACTAGCAAATGACTTTTATATTATTTTATTTATATTATAATTATAGCTGTATTTGGTTTGTGCACAATGTATTCTGTTTATTTATTTATATTTATAAATTGTCATTTTTTTCTTCTTTCTTTCACTGATATTATTTGTTGTATTTTTAAATTATTGGGTTTTTTTTTACGTTTATTGTCCATGAATAAAGAACAAATCTTTTTAAAAAGCATTTAAGTACAGTAACAAGGTACGATTAAAAAAAATAAATAAACAAAAAACAAAATAACACAGTTTTACACCATACACTGTGTGAGCTGTTACCATAGAAACGATAACGCATTAGAATGAGTGCATTAATAATAATAATAATAATAATAATAATAATAATAATAATATCTGTGATAACTGTGGTGGAGCTGCTGTTATAGAAACCTAATCAGCACCTTCTGACCAATCAGAATGCAGCATTCAAAAGCTCCGTGCTATAATTATACACTATATTGGCAAAAGTTTTGGGACGTCTGCCTTTACATACACATGAATGTAATATGGCGTTGCCCCACCCTTTGCAGCTATAACAGCTTCAACTCTTCTGGGAAGGCTTTCCACAAGGTTTAGGAGTGTGTTTATGGGAATTTTTGACCGTTCCTCTAGAAGAGCATTTGTTAGGTCAGGCTCTGATGTTGGACGAGAAGGCCTGGCTCGCAGTCTCCGCTCTAATTCATCCCAAAGGTGTTCTATGGGGTTGAGGTCAGGACTCTGTGCAGGCCAGTCAAGTTCCTCCACACAAACTCACTCATCCATGTCTTTATGGAGCTTGCTTTGTGCACTGGTGTGCAGTCATGTTGGAACAGGAAGGGGTCATCCCCAAACTGTTCGCACAAAGCTGGGAGCATGAAATTGTCCAAAATGTCTTGGTATGCTGAAGCATTAAGAGTTCCTTTCACTGGAACTAAGGGGCTGAGCCCAACCCCTGAAAAACAACACCTGAACTCAATGATTTGGAGGGGTGTCCCAAAACATTTGGCAATATGGTTTATTTAACACATCATATAATATGAAATATTTACTAATCCCAGACTGATCCAGTATAAGAACAGACCTGAGATTAGGACAGAAATCTCTGTAACGTGTTGGAGCATGAAGCAGGGAGGAGAGACGTGAGCCTACATGATGAGAGAGAGAGAGAGAGCGAGAGAGAGAGAGAGAGAGAGAGAGAGAGAGAGAGAGAGAGAGAGAGAGAGAGAGAGAGAGAGAGAGAGAGAGAGTGAGTGAAGGACAGAGATAGAGAGACACTTACAGAGATAGAAAGAGAGACAGAGAAAGTGAAAAAGAGAGAGAGAGAAAGAAGCGAGAGAGAAAGAGAGAGAGAGAGAGAGAGAGAGAGAGAGAAAGAGAGAGAGAAAGAGAGTGAGAAAGAGAGAGAGAGAGAGAGATGGAATTTTAATGACCCAACACAAAGCCACCCAGCAGGTTGCTGCCCCTGAAATGCCACACATGCCTCAGATGCAGGCAAAACATCCACAACAACAACAACAACAACAACAACAACAACATTCACCTGCTGTAAAAATCACAGCGAGACACAGAACGAAAAGCAAAACCCTGTCTTAGGTTTCTGTAATAAAATGACAGACCTTTCAGTTCTATTCATGTGGGTGACTAATGGAAAAGACACGCCGCTGATCACTGCTGGAATTTGTCACTCAGCAATGACAGAGTAAGAAAAAAGAGAAAAAAAAACACAAGCACCTGACAGGAATCCACACAACTCTTGAACTCATGATGACTTCAGGAAGCTCATGTTCATTATCACAAATCTGACGCATTCCCAACAACTGGCACTGCAGCAATTTAGCATCAATTCCTGTTTTATTGTAAAACCACTATAAACACTCGCTCCCCCATGAGCCTCTTTTTTTTTATTTAAAAAAAAACATGGTCACCATGGAAACCACCCTTACAGTGTACTTCGTTGCATGTTAAATAAACGTCTCCTTACTCCAGATCGGTGAATCTGTGATTATTAATGAGGCGAAATGAGCCGTTACCATAGAAACAGTAATGTATGAGAAATGAGCATTATGACCTTCTGACCAATCAGAGCGGAGAACTCAGCAGAGCAGCAGCACAGTGGAGGAATAGAAATGTAAATATTTGTTGATTGATGTGGTGTGTGTAGTTGTGTTTCCTCATGGCAGGGCTGTCACACTTTCAGTTCAGCGCGCAGGGTGTGATGGTGTGTGTTACTTTCCTTTCTGCTTGGCAGGCTTTCCTGTCAGGATGACTGGCCGTCTTTCCTTTCTTATCACAGCAGTGTGGAAACAGGGGGAGGCTCGCGGCTCTCGGGCTCGCGGCTCTCCATTCCCTAACAGCAACCTGCACCTGTGAGTGGCACGCTTGAGGAATCCACTCCACACACACACACACACACACACACACACACACACACACACACACATACACACACACCACTGAGTTGTTTCCTTCTCTAAAACCTTTGTCCCCTGAGAGCACTTTCCTCCACCTGTCCCATCGTTGTCATCTGTCTCACCTGTCTGACCTCTCTCACCTGTCTGACCTCTCTTAGCTGTCTCTCCTCTCTCGCCGGTCTCACCATCACACCTCTCTCACCTGTCTGTCCTCTCTTACCAGTCTCACCTCTCTCATCTGTCTCACCTCTCTTACCTTTCTCACCTGTCTGACCTCTCTCACCCAACACACCTCTCTCACCAGTCTCACCTTTCTCACCAGTCTCACCTCTCTCATTGGTCTCACCTTTCTCACCCGTCACACCTCTCTCACAAGGCCTGACCTCTCTCACCTGCCTGACCTTTCTCAGTGGTCTCACCTCTCTCGGTTGTCTGACCTCTCTCACCCATCACACATCTCTCACCAGTCTCACCTCTCTCATTTGTCTCACCTCTCTCACCTGTCTCACCTCTCTCACCTGCCTGACCTCTCTCATGACATATCCAGCATCTGACAGGTTTCAGCTGTCTCTCACTCACTCCCTCACTTGTTTTCCCTGGACTCTCAGTGGCCTGCAATGAAATGGGACAACAGCTGTCTGTGTTCCCATCTACACACACACACACACACACACACACAATTCTCTCCTTTTGTCTCCCACACCGAAATGATAAAAGACAAAAAGACAGAAAGGCTCAGACAGATAGACAGATACAAAGCTAGCTAGCAAGATAGATAGATAGATAGATAGATAGATAGATAGATAGATAGATACAGTGGGGCAAAAAAGTATTTAGTCAGCCACCAATTGTGCAAGTTCTCCCACTTAAAAAGATGAGAGAGGCCTGTAATTTTCATCATAGGTACACTTCAACTATGAGAGACAGAATGAGAAAAAAAATCCAGAAAATCACATTGTCTGATTTTTAAAGAATTTATTTGCAAATTATGGTGGAAAATAAGTATTTGGTCACCTACAAAAAAGCAAGATTTCTGGCTCTCACAGACCTGTAACTTCTTCTTTAAGAGGCTCCTCTGTCCTCCACTCGTTACCTGTATTAATGGCACCTGTTTGAACTCGTTATCAGTATAAAAGACACCTGTCCACAACCTCAAACAGTCAGACTCCAAACTCCACTATGGCCAAGTCCAAAGAGCTGTCAAAGGACACCAGAAACAAAATTGTAGACCTGCACCAGGCTGGGAAGACTGAATCTGCAATAGGTAAGCAGCTTGGTGTGAAGAAATCAACTGTGGGAGCAATTATTAGAAAATGGAAGACATACAAGACCACTGATAATCTCCCTCGATCTGGGGCTTCACGCAAGATCTCACCCCGTGGGGTCAAAATGATCACAGGAACGGTGAGCAAAAATCCCAGAACCACACGGGGGGACCTAGTGAATGACCTGCAGAGAGCTGGGACCAAAGTAACAAAGGCTACCATCAGTAACACATTACGCCGCCAGGGACTCAAATCCTGCAGTGCCAGACGTGTCCCCCTGCTTAAGCCAGTACATGTCCAGGCCTGTCTGAAGTTTGCTAGAGAGCATTTGGATGATCCAGAAGAGGATTGGGAGAATGTCATATGGTCAGATGAAACCAAAATAGAACTTTTTGGTAAAAACTCAACTTGTCGTGT
>JAUCMX010000004.1:3515405-3570405 GCA_033459395.1 Hemibagrus guttatus
GAAGGTGAAGGTGTGGCAGAAGGTAAAGGTGAGAGTGAAGGTAAAGGTGTAGAAGAAGGTGAAGGTGTGGCAGAAGGTGATGGTGAGGCAGAAGGTGATGGTGAGGCAGAAGGTGAAGGTGAGAGTGAAGGTAAAGGTGTGGAAGAAGGTGAAGGTGTGGAAGAAGGTGATAGTGAGGCAGAAGGTGAAGGTGTGGAAGAAGGTGATAGTGAGGCAGAAGGTGAAGGTGTGGAAGAAGGTGATGGTGTGGCAGAAGGTGAAGGTAAGAGTGAAGGTGAGGCAGAAGGTGAAGGTGAGAGTGAAGGTGAAGGTGTGGCAGAAGGTGAAGGTAAGAGTGAAGGTGAGGCAGAAGGTGAAGGTGAGAGTGAAGGTGTGACAGAAGGTGAAGGTGAGAGAGAAGGTGAAGGTGAGAGAGAAGGTGAAGGTGAGGGTGAAGGTGTGGCAGAAGCAGAAACTGCAGCATTCATTGCCAAGTAGCAGTGAAGGGAAATATGGCCAGTGGAATGCAGTTATCTGGCTTGTGTGAAGCTCACGTGTAAGTACATGTACATGCAGCTTCACAGAGCTCTACATAGAGCTTTCTGCACTCCACTACACTGACTGAACTCACCAGCGACCCGATAACAAAAATCACTATAAACATATCACTTATATACACTTAAAGAGAATGTTCGCAATACTCAAAACACCGTATCTCATGATATACAGGCACTTTAACATTTCTAGAGCTACAGCATCTATAAAAAATAAATGACTTTCAGCTGAAAAATACAAAAATGAACGAATCGTAATAATAACTTAAACACAAAACAGGGAAATCAGCAGATTTCAACCAGAGTTTATTTTTTATTTGATATGAAAATGTTTAGCGATACCCTTGATATGTCAGAAAAATGTATTGTGATGAAATGTAGCATGAGATCGATATAATATCGTCATATAAACGTCGCAGCAGCGGGTCTATTTAGTCCACACCACACGTTGGCTTTTTAAAATTATATTTTTTATGAAAAATTAAAAAATTCATTATAAATAAAAAAAAGGCTGCAACATTCTCTAATAATAATAATAATAATAATAATAATAATAATAATAATAATAATAATAATAATAATAATAATAATTTGTTTATGTGTTCAATGTGCATTTATTTATTTATTTATTTATCTATTTATTCATTCATTTATTTATTTATTTATTTATTTATTTATTTATTTATTTATTTATTCTGTTACCTGATGTGCTACATTAGCATAAGAGTTCAGCAATAAAATGTGATCAATTTCTCTGTCCATCTAGTTACACTAGTTCCTCGAACATCACTGATTATAACTGTATATTAAGATGGATCTAAACCATAAATCTGGAATGGAAACCTCGGGGTCGTCAGGGTAACGTGAGGGAGGGGCAAATGCTGAAGCCTGTGGTGGACGTGTCTCAATATGACGACTTCTCCTGTTGCAGCGTGTATTGTCAAAACATGCGTTGTTTCATGGGGGCAAACTGACCCGCTGACATACTGCACGATTTCTGGAATGCAGAACATAATGTTCCGGCACAATCCCATGATGCTGCTGTGTTTGCAGAGGAAAAGCTGCTAGCACTTAAAGCACATAAGAGTCACAACAGCTCGCTCACGAGGAGTCCGAGCGCTAATCCGGGGAAAAGTCACTGCTAAGAGAACAGAGAGAAACAGCCTGTATGTAAATGTTCCATATTTTCACAAGGACCTCTCCCCTGGCCTCCATCTCTCTCCACGGCCCGCATGATAACAGGCAGTCACACACACACACACACACACACACACACACACACACACACACACACACACACACACATGTCCTGCTCCAGTGTTTCCCAATCATCATCCCGGATTCCCCTTACAGCACATGCTAGTGTTTACTCTGCTCTTACACTCTGACTCATCAGTTCATCAACAGGCTCTTCATGAGCTTCAAATGTGTGTGTGTGTGTGTGTGTGTGTGTGAGAGAGAGAGAGAGAGAGAGAGAGAGAGAGAGAGAGACTTCAACAACATGGGCCTGCACTCCAGCATGGAAACACACACACACACACACTCATATTGTTGATACAGTGGAACACATGTACGCACCAGTCCCTTTATCACGTTACGAGGCTGTGTACCGTGACAGCGTTTGTTTTTCCACTACACCTTACAGAAAAAACAACCGGTCTAAACCAGATCCCGTGGAACTTGTGGTACTAGTTAGTTGTATATATTAATTACACAATATTCCACACCGTTGTCAATGATCGAAGCCGACACTCCTTTCAAAGGAGTCTTTTAAATTGATAGAATGATAGAATGTGCACGCTGTAACCATAGCAACACACTTTCCAGTTCTACCTAGCCTAGCGTGCACTGTAGATTAGCCGAGGACGCGCTTTCAGCTTTGGAAGAGAATTTCAGACACGGTTTAAAGATCACGTGCAAGCGAACGTGATAAAAACACGTTGTTGTGTATTATTTTGCTTACAATGTTGAAATATTGCCAATTATTTATTTATTTATACTAAAGTATTTATTTATTTATTTATTTATTTATTTAATTTTTTATTTATGCTAAAGTATTTATTTATTTATTTATTTAATTATTTAATTTTTTGTTTATACTAAAGTATTTATTTATTTATTTATTTATTTATTTATTTATTTATTTATTTATGTATTTATTTAATTTTTTATTTATACTAAAGTATTTATTTATTTATTTAATTATTTAAATTTTTTGTTTATACTAAAGTATTTATTTATTTATTTATTTATTTATTTATTTATTTATTTATTTATCTTTTCACAGGTATTTTATCCTCCATGATGCTCTTAATTTGCACTTGAATGGTCAGATGGAGTGGGGGAAAAAAGCTTGACATCACACTCTGAAAAATCTATGTTTTTCTGACCATTAACGTTTTTTCTTATGTTCCAAACTTTTTCTGACGGAAAAAAAAGTGCAATTTTAAATGATTTGTTTTTTTTTTTCCAAGTCACAGATTTTTCCTTTTGTATTCTTGGGGCTGTGATGTGGAAATTTCCTCTGACATGTGATTTGTGATGCAAGACTGCGTTATTAGGGATATTAGGGAACCTAAACTGGATCGTTCCCATTCTTGTAAACCGGATTGAAACTCTTGACTCTTCGATGAAAAGAGCTGAAATACTGAATTTTAAAAATTTTAAGCACTTATTGTTAGCAATGCCTGGTGTCTTCGCTATCGATCTAAACTCTATACAGAATCCGTGTCAGACAGAGACGAGGACGGAGGCTGGTGCTGACAACTGAAACACAGCACAGTGTTTTCGGGAGCTTGGTTTCGTTATTATCGTTAACGCACCCTGGGTTACTTGCCCCCACATTTTCTAGTCTCAGGGAAAACCCCCGAAGCCTTTAAAAGGTGTTAGATGAGGGATGGCGTTAAACACATGCTGTAGTGTAGAAGTCAGGCGCAAAAAACAGCAGCACTAAAACAGGCTGCAAAGATCTTTAACAGATGTGTAAATGCACTGCCAAGACATCTAGATGTTTTTTTCTTAATAAATTATACGACTGGGGTGATCAAATTTAGCATGCTGCATTAATGGAAGGATGTTTTTTTGGCCGCCGAGGTACTGGGAAGATAAGAATTTATTTCAACTGTCCACATGTACAGAAAAATCTATTCATTTCAGCAAAGGTCTATTTTTTTTACTCCTGGGGTTATGGAAATTTATGTATAAATTGTCTCAGTGATATAGTGATATGACCGATCGATCGTTTTGAAATGATATAACTAGCGATGCGTCACTATGATTTTATTTAAAGTTCATCACATTTTAAATCGCTTCTTTTTGAGACCCGGTTGTTTATAGGTTGAATAATCCTGCTCTGATATCAGACACATGCTGGAGGTCAGGAGGAGCTTTTTTTAGCTTGATTACAAGTTAGCCTACTTTTCTTTAGCTTTGCTAATGGTCAAAACTGATAGTGACTTCATCCTGCCTCCAATACCACCAGGAATCTCGGCCAAACTGATCATCTCATCTCTCATCAAACTTGCTCTAAAACACTTCATACACATCTGAAAAGAAGCTCAGCCATGACGTCGGCATCAGTTCTCCCTCAGAAAGCACACTCTGTCCCTCGTAACCAAACACCGACCTACAAACCGCTAACAACGGGAACGTCACAGTAATGATGAACTTTCGAGCTGTTTGAAGTTTGAATGATGAAACTTTTTCACATAAATCAGCATTTCATGATAGAATCAGAATAACAGCTTTATTGTCTCTAATAAAGTGTGTGGACTGGAAGAAGAGCGGATCAGAAATGCTGCAATTTGAAAAAAATAACTAACTAACTTTCAGCTGCTCCCTGTTCGGGGTCACCACAGCGGACCAACTGGTCCGCACAACAACTTGGCAAATGTTTCACGCCGGATGCCCTTCCTGACGCAACCCCCCCATTTTTCCGGGCTTGGGACCAGTACTGCATCCAGTGGCTGGGGTTGAGGCATTGGCTGGGAATTGAACCCGGGCCTTCCGCATGATAGGCGAGAAACCTACCACTGAGCCACCAATGCCCCCATTAACTAACTAACTAAATAAACAAATAAATGCATGAATGAATGAATGAATGAATGAATCAATCAATCAATCAATTAATCAATCAATCAATCAATCCTTTATTTGTTCTAGATATTGATAGAAATACAGTACATCATCCCCCTGCTCTCTCTCTTTCCACACTGTCTCTTTCCATCCTGTCTACCTTCATAGTAACGAGACTAAAAACAGGACCTGAGTCCAGACTTTCAACCGAAATCATTATTGTTTCAGTTTATTCTGCTATTTCTACAGATGTTTCCTGCAGAATGAAATCTGCCATCGTTCTGACTGAAAGTTCTGCTGTTGCAAGTGCTGGAGTGGATATGATGAAAGAGTGCATAGATTTTGTGAGATGTGGTGACTGAATGCATTTTGTGGGGAAAATGACTGAGAGTTCAGTCTGGATGGATTTCTGTTTCACGGAGTGTGTGAAGAGTTTCGCTGACGTGACTTCAGGTTTAAACAATGCATGTTAGCAATCGAAAAATTAGCAAAATTGGAAAAATTTGAATATTAAAAAAAAAAAAAAGGAAAATATTTTTAAAAAATATTTAAAGCAAGACAACACAGGCAGATTTTTTTGTCTAATGGTTAGAATTTTTTTTAATTTAATTTAATTTAATTTAATTTAATTTAATTTAATTTAATTTAATTTAATTTAATTTAATTTAATTTAATTTATTTTTTTAATTTTCAGGTTATACGAACAGTGTAACACAGTCAGCCCTGGGCACACAGTCAACTCAGGACAGAGCGTGTCATAGCTATATTCAGAATATATCACTACTCGTGGCTGAAACTTGATAACGTTGAAGAAATACTTTCCATTTCCATATAGCTGCTTACTACATAATCTGTAACACCACACTGCTGCATTCCAAACGAATATAAAACCAATATTCCCATCAGAAAGGCTTTTCTTCCGCAGTTATTTTGGAGAAAAGGAACTCTGGGGAACGTACAGTGCGTGTTTATGAATCTCCCCCCAGTTTTTCACCCTGAGTAAATAAATCATGTTATTATCTATCACCATCAGTGGCAGTGATGTAGACAATAACACGCTTCCAGCTCATAGCGAGAAGCCGAGGAGGGAGGACTGAGATCAGTCATTTAATGGGACGGTGGTTTCCTCCGACTCATACAGAGAACCATGACGCACTGGTCATTTTTCAATGGGTACACGCAGCCCAAAACACAGATACAATTTTAATTGCTTTAATCTGTTTAAATTTTAAACACTTTTAATCTGAAAAACACACAACTCCAGGAAGAGTGGAGGGGAAAATGACTGTGAAAGAGCTGTTACACAACTCTGATGAGTTAATTAGGGTTAATTATGAGATTAGATTTAATTACAGTCGCTCATGATGAATAGGTTTTTATTAAAAGACGTCATGACCGTGTGTTTTAATCTAGATCATCACTGCTGTACTATGTGTGTGTGTGTGTGTGTGTTTGTATGAACTGCTAGTCATCCCAGGTGATTCATCCCCAGCCCAGGATCTTGCGATATCCTTGAACAACTCTTCTGCTCACAACCTTGGGGTAACCATGGACAATCCATTGTCCTTTTTCTCCCATGTTGACAATGGACACGCGCATGTCGGGTTCTTCTTGACAACATCAGAATGATTCGGTCATTTTTATCCACTGCTATCCGGCTTTATCCGGCTGCTCAGGTGCTTGTTCAGTCTCTGGTTACATCAAGACCGAAATACTGCCCCACTCTAATGGCAGGTTTAACTTGCTCTGAATGCAATTCGTCCTCTGCAACAGATCCAAAATGCAGCTTTGTGACTTGTTTTCAACCTGCCCAAGTTCTCTCACACCACCCCACTGCTGCTCCTCCACTGGCTTCCTGTAGCTGCATCAGATTCAAAACACTGACGCTTGCCTACAAAGCCAAAAACAAACCAGCTCCCTCTTACCTCAAAGCTTTTATCTCTCCTCCCACTGCTCCATGCTCCCTCAGATCTACCAGCACAGCTCGACTGATCCCACCATCTCTCAGGGTAAGAGGCAGGTGTACATCTAGACTCTTCTCTGTTCTAGCACCAAGGTGGTGGAATGAACTTCCCCCGAGTCACTGACCGTCTAAGTCTGTGACCTAGTGAACCAGTGTATTCCTTGATAGAGCACTCTTGTATGCCACTCCAAATGTCTGCCAAATCCCAGAAATGTAAATGATAGCCGAGCTTTATCACTCGTTATGAAACAGATCGATTCGGTTCTACGATCTGATTGGCCGAGCTGCTGTAATAATGGAGACTCCATGGTCCATTAACCAGTTCAACACGTCTGCTCCGTTCACACATTCACTGATTTTAAGTCTCCAGTTTCTGTACTATAGAGTCACCAGGCGGCGTTCCTTCTCTGCTACCGGTTGCCATAGTAACAACGTTAAGCAGTGGGCGGAGCAACTAGCATTGCAGATCAATACTTGCTGCTAAAATTAAACATTCCGGACAGAGATTTGACGTTTGTGTATAAAATTCTAGACAAGAGGAAGAAGAGGAGGGAAGAATGTCTTCGCTCTCAGCGCTGGAGTCACTGAATACTGCATAAAGATGAAATTTTGTCACGTTTCTGATTTGGACACGCCCACAACCAGTCGCTCAAGTCACATGATATAAATTCAACCACATCATTTGAATTTTGTACGAATTATTAATATGTGTATGTACACACACACACACACACACACACACACATGACTCTGATAAATGAACATTCATTACATCGTCACAGTTGTTATTAATAAGTCAATTTTTTACCAGGCAAATTTTTTATACACAAATACTCATTTGTGGGATCCACATATCTATGAAAAGGTACAAAAGGACGATAAAATATACAGTTTCATAAAAAGATAACATTTCCCTGAATTTAAAAAAAACATTTTAGATAAATAACAAATGCACTGAAAGGTGTGATTTACTGTATTGGTAACTTGCAGAAGAGTCAACAATCACACGTCTCGGTCTACATATGAGTCAGAACTGAGAAGTGAAAAGCCTCTGCACTTTCATGTGCATTGCTTTATATCCGTTTATATAACACATACTTTATGGAGGTCGTAACTTTTTATGGTACATTAAAGTCAATCCTATGGGGAAGTGAAAAAAAAAGAGGAGGAGGGGAGAGAAAGAAAAACAAACAAAAAAAAAAACAAGAATAAAATGTAGAAATAAAAGGAGAGAAAAGTGGATAAAAATGAAATAAATAAACAAACAAGTAAGAAGAAAAGAAATAAATGAAGAACATTACAAGTACAGGAAAAATGAATAGAAATATAGACAATAATATTTAAATTAAATAATAATATTATGTAATAATATAATAATTAAGTATTAATATTAATTAATGATTTTATGAACAGCACATTTTGCACATATTGCACTAAAATAGCAAAAAAAAAATGCACTTTATTCACAAAAGTCCTACTGTTCTGTTTCCAATCCATATTTATTTATATTTATATTTATTTATATTTATATGCTGTCTAATTATTTTTCCCTTTTCTTAAACAGATCATTTCATTTCTAATTTTATTTGCAACTTTTTTTTTATTTTATTTTAATTTTATTTTTATTATTTATTTTTACAGACTCTGAAGGATTGCCGTACTGTGTATGGTTGAGTAACATGTTTAAATTTAATAAGCATTAAAAGAAAAAAAAAAGTATATTAATTATATATTTTTAACAATGTTTTTTTTTTTAAACTTTCTTTTCCGCCTCTGTCTGGTTGTATGCGACGTGTTCAGGGTTGTTTGGATTTTTCTCGCCGCCTCTTTCACCTCACCTCGCTCTGATTCTCCATCCTTCCTGTTTTTGATACACTTTTAACATCTATTTTCAGGCCGCTCGCTCGCCTCGATTTTCCTTCTCCGCTGTCGGGTTGTGTAAGTTTCCCACTGACTTGTTTTTAGCGTTTAAAGTGGCTACATCGTGCTTGTTTTTCCACCTCCTTCACTCCTCACACACTGAGCTGAAGCTACAGCAAAACACCGTGACCTTTCAGAGGAAGACAAGCGAACAAGCCTTCCTCCGCTGCCAAAATGTCAACATTCTGCTTTTTATTCACTTTCTTTTTTACTTATTTGTTTTCACGAGCGTGCTTGCAAGGATGGGATGACCTTCGTGTCTATAAGTAAACGGTACTGGGCTCAGAGAGAAGAGAGAGGAGGCGAGAGAAGGAGAGAGGAGGAGAGACAAAGAGAGAGGAGGAGAGAGGAGGGTGGGGAGAGGAGGAGAGAGAAGGAGAGCGAAGGAGAGAGAGAGGAGAGAGAGAGGAGGAGAGAGAGGAGAGAGGAGGAGAAGAGAAGATGAGAAAGGAGGAGAGAGGAGGAGAAAGAAGGAGAGAGGAAGAGAGAGGAGGGGAGAGGAGGAGAGACAAAGAGAAAGGAGGAGAGAGAAGGAGAGCAAAGGAGAGAGAGAGGAGGAGAGAGAAGGAGAAGAGAGGACGAGAGAGGAGGAGAAAGGAGGAGAGAGGAGGAGAGAGGAAGAGAGCAGGGCGGGGAGAGGAGAAGAGAGGAGGAGAGAGAGAGGAGAAGAGAGAAGGAGAAAGAAGGAGAGAGGAGGAAAAAGGTGGAGAGAGAAGGAGAAGAGAGGAGGAGAGAGAATGGAGACAGAAGGAGAGAGGAGAGAGGAGGAGAGAGAGAGGAGAGAGAGAGGACAGAGGAGGAGAGAGAGTGGAAGAGAGAGGAGGAGGAGAGAGAAGGAGAGAAAAGGAGAGAGGAGGAGAGAGGAGGAGAGAGAGGAGAGAGGAGGAGAGAGGTGGAAGAGGAGAGAGATAGGAGAGAGAGGAGAGAGGAGGAGAGAGGAGAGATGAGGAGAGAGCGGGAAGAGGAGAGATATAGGAGAGAGGAGGAGAGAGAGAGGAGAGAGAAGGAGAAGACAGGAGAGAAATAGGAAAAGAGGAGAGAGGAGAGAGGAGGAGAGAGAAGGAGGAGAGAGATAGGAGAGAGAGAGGAGAGAGAAGGAGAAGACAGGAGAGAGGAGGAGAGAGATAGGAGAGAGAGGAGAGAGGAGAGAGGAGGAGAGAAGGAGGAGAGAGAAGGAGGAGAGAGGAGGAGAGAGAGAGGAGAGAGAAGGAGGAGAGAGGAGAGAGCGGAGAGAGAAGGAGGAGAGAGAAGGGGGAGAGAGGAGAGAGGAGGAGAGAGAAGGAGGAGAGAGGAGAGAGGGAGGAAAAGGGAGGAGAGGGAGGAGAAAGGAGGAGAGAAAATAAAAATCTCCTTCATTAACAGGTAATATTATGAAGAACACAACACTGCACTGTTATATTTTACTAAGCAAACATTTCATTATAGATAAAACTACACACAGCTCCTCATTCCTCTCTCCTCTATACACTGATACACTGTGCTGGAGATGAGGTCATGTGGAAAAAGCTCGACATGACCTGCATCTCACTTCAAACGAGGGAAAGAAGGAAGAGATAAAAAAGATCAGAGGGAGAGAGAGAGAGAGAGAGAGAGAGAGAGAGAGAGAGAGAGAGAGAGAGAGAGAGAGAGAGAGAGAGGAGCTTGCCGAAAGCACAGATATCATTTCTGAAAATAAAATCAGCCTGGTTTGTGTGACCTTACACACACACACACACACACGCGCGCGCGCACAAACACACACACACACACACACACACACACACACACACACACACACACACACACACACCCCTTCCAGGCCATTTTCACATAATCTGCCCACAAAATGTAAACACTGCTGTGGCGTCATCTATAAACAGGGGTGTTTTTCTCACATCCTTCCTCCACAAGCACCTTTATCTTGTCCTTTAAACACACACACACACACACACACACACACACACACACACACACACACACACACAATTACTGCTTTTTCCGATATACATCATTCTTTATTGTTTTTCTGAACAACCGTGGCTTCCTAGGTAGATAACATTTCTGCCCTTAAATAGAAAAAAAAACAACAACTAATACACAAGGTAGTAAGTGACAGCGTGGTGGTTGATTAATTTCCTCTAACAGCACAACCTGAAGTGTTTTAATCCTTACTACAGCACCTTCCCAAACAAATGACCGGCTTTATTGATTAAAAAAAATAAAAAATGACACACAGTCATTCCCTCACCATCCGACAAACCCCCGGGATTAAGGTGAAAACGACTGGAGCGATGATTCCGAGCGACCGGAGCGCCGTTGTTCCTGGGCCTCAATCTTCCTCATGACGCATGAACCTGCAGAAGAGCTGAAAATTCTCGCTGAGTGCATTTCTTCTGGCTACTTCTGGACATTTATTTTCTCCGGACGTTCTGTTCACTTCCAAAAATCCAAATCCAAAGGCTTTTATTATTTTTTTTGCAGGAACAGAACACTTTCTACCTGTTTTATCCTCACAAACAAGAACAGTGTCTCCTCTGGTGTCATTTGACCCTGGTCACAATGTTCTCCAGTCGCCTTGATTCGATCTGCGTAAAAATGTCAGTGTTTGGCACGACTCGCCTGGCAGGCCTGCTGAGATCATTTATACTGCGCTTATCGTTGAACCATATTTAATATCCGTAATTACTTTTAATGCAGCGTTCCCCACAGCCATGTCGAACCTCTCCTACGTGTGCAGTCATGGACATGGTGTCATGGGGTGCACTCATGCTGTGGAGCAGAGCCTTGGAGTTCCATCTGCTGTGCTGCTCGAGGAGCCAGAGTGATCCAGCAGGCCTCGGTGTGCTTCCAAGCGCTCAGGTCAACACATGTCTGTTTGGCAGAAGGGGAATTCCAGGTGTATTACCTACACGTGACCTCCACCTTCAGCTCGCCTGCTGCATGTGAGCCTCTGAAAGGTTTTACGCTATAATTATAAAAAATTATAAATTATTTATTATATTTTATATTCTAGTTTTACATTTTTATTGAAATTATTTTTTATATTTTATATTCTAGTTTTACATTTTTATTTCAATTATTTATTATATTTTATATTCTAGTTTTACATTTTTATTGAAATTATTTTTTATATTTTATATTCTAGTTTTACATTTTTATTTCAACTATTTATTATATTTTATATTCTAGTCCTATATTTTTATTTAAATTATTTTTTATATTTTATATTCTAGTTTTACATTTTTATTGAAATTATTTTTTATATTTTATATTCTAGTTTTACATTTTTATTTCAACTATTTATTATATTTTATATTCTAGTCCTATATTTTTATTTAAATTGCATTTCTTATATTTTATATTCTAGTTCTACATTTTTATTTAAATTATTTTTTATATTTTATATTCTAGTTTTACATTTTTATTTAAATTATTTTTTATATCTTATATTCTAGTCCTATATTTTTATTTAAATTATTTTTTATATTTTATATTCTAGTTTTACATTTTTATTGAAATTATTTTTTATATTTTATATTCTAGTTTTACATTTTTATTGAAATTATTTTTTATATTTTATATTCTAGTCCTATATTTTTATTTAAATTATTTTTTATATTTTATATTCTAGTTTTACATTTTTATTGAAATTATTTTTTATATTTTATATTCTAGTTTTACATTTTTATTGAAATTATTTTTTATATTTTATATTCTAGTCCTATATTTTTATTTAAATTGCATTTCTTATATTTTATATTCTAGTTCTACATTTTTATTTAAATTATTTTTTATATTTTATATTCTAGTTTTACATTTTTATTTCAATTATTTTTTATATTTTATATTCTAGTCCTATATTTTTTATTTAAATTGCATTTCTTATATTTTATATTCTAGTTCTACATTTTTATTTCAATTACTTCTTATATTTTATATTCTAGTCTTACATTTTTATTTAAATTATTTCTTATATTTTATATTCTAGTTTTAAATTTTTATTTCAATTACTTCTTATATTTTATAATCTAGTCTTACATTTTTATTTAAATTATTTCTTATATTTCCTATTCTAGTATTACATTTTTATTTACATTTTATTTCTTAGATTTTATATTCTAGTTTGACATTTTTATGTCCATTATAGGACAGTCAAAAAAACAACAACAACATTTCACTGCATGTCATACTGTGTATGATTGTGTATGTGACAAATAAAATTTGATTTGATTTAAGCTTTGAGTTTAGGGGGAAAAAAATCTACATTCAGTGTTTGGCCTGCTAACTGGAAGGTTAAAGGTCAAAACTAAAAGTGACCAAAAACCATCATCTGCTCCATTACATCCTTTTTCTTTGGATAAAAGCATCACTCAAACAGAGGTTGCTAGAATTTGAGTCTTGAACATGCTGTCCGAAAATAGCTTGGTTTTAAAATCACCTCAGTGCTGTCTTCTGCTTCAGATTTCAATGTGTTTGGAGATGCTTTTCTGCTCACCATGGATATATGATGTGATTATTTGAATCCCTGGCAAGTCAGAGAAGTCATTTCCTTTCTCAGACTCTCCTTTAATCTCTCCTCAACAAGGCATGGAAATGTAGCTCAGAGCATGTTTTTTGTTTTCTGCACCATTCTGTGTAGCTCTAGAGTGTGAAAATCCCTGACAATCAGCGGTTTCTGAAATCTCAAACCAACCCAACATCCTAAAAATCCCCAAATCTGATGTTTTGAGTCAACTGAAGCTCCTTGTATCTGTAGGATTGTGTGCATGGTGCTGCTCCCACCTGATTGGATGAATAACTGAATATTTGTATATAAAATAATAATATAGCATGTTGAAAGGGCCTTTGCTGTAAATCATTGCTGAGGTGAAAACAGGGTCTGAGGCTTAGGTTATGAACTTCATTCTTTTTTCTCTCGGTGCCTGGCTTCCTGATTATCGACGTGTCAGTCTTCACCTCTGGGTTTTCCCCTGAAGAGAAGAAGAAATATTAAAAAAGCGGTTAAAGCCACAAGGAAATGGAGAGAGACAGAATAACAACCTGTCCTCACACGGTCTCAGCAGGCCTGCTGGTGATGCGAGCCTTCTCCTTTCCACAATTAAGCTAATAGGATGTCTGAGCATGACAGATCAGAGCTGATATTTTAATTCCTTGGAAAAAGAAATGCAGTAGATTTATGCGTTATGGCTCCTGGGTCTCTTCCCCTCAGGCCAGGCGTGCAGTGACAGCAGGGACGATTCTCCTCCGCTTAGCTCTGCATGTCTACTGAAATAGCATGAGGTTTCAATCAACAGTTTACGCCATGTCAGAATTACAGTAATTACGAGGTTCTGACTGGCGCAAACATTCTCTCCCATGCCAAACATGACTTGACAGTTGACGTCAACTTCGTTCTAAACAAAGACGACTGAAATACGCCTCAGCGCACAGGTAAGGAAAATTCCCCCTTGAGCAGCTTTCTTAGTTCAAACTCCTTTCAACGACGTTTCCTTCTTTACCCACAATAATGCTCGACTGCCTGCCGAGATGCAGCTAAAGCATCCTCTCCACCTACAGACAGTAAAGTCTTTAGTCAGCTTTAATGCTAATACTAATTTTCAATTCAATTTATTTGTATAGCATTTTTAACAATGTCTCAAAGCAGCTTCACAGAAGTATAGAAACATATAATAAAAATTATAATGTTTAATGTTACTATTTATTTCTAACATTTACCACTAATGAGCACGCCTGAGCCGACGGTGGTGAGGAAAAATTCCCTGAGATGATATGAGGATGAGTGGAACCAGGCACAGAAGGGAACCTCATCGTCATTTAGGTGACACTGGACAGTCTTCTTCTTCTTTCGGCTTTTCAGCGAATCATCTCTCTCCACCTATCCCTATCTTCTGCATCCTCAACACTTGCACCCACTAGCTTCATATCCTCATTAATTCCATCCATATACCTCCTCTTTGGCCTTCCTCTTTGCCTCCTGCCTGGCAGCTCCATGTCCAACATTCTCCTACCAATATACTCACTCTCCCTCCTCTGAACATGTCCAAACCATCTTAATCTGGCCTCCCTAACTTTGTTCCCCAAACATCCAACATGATGACACTGGACAGTATATAATGTAAATATTGATAATGTCCTTTCTTCAACAGTTTATAGTCACAAGAAATTGTGCAACCAAGAGCTCCTGAGGAACTAACAGGTCAGTGTAGTTCATTATCGACTTGGCACTAATTCCTTCCTGCAATGGCAGTTCAAAGATGGTGAGATGATGCCACCAATGTCATCGCTTGCTAACTAGCTGAACTAGCCGACTGTCTATCGCCGTTGCATTCTGGGACTTTGATTCCGTTTGATAACGTTTACTCCGTTTCCACTACTTCTACAACCTCACCGGAGAAGCTTAAAATAAATACAACATCACCCAAGAACAAATCAGCACTAGAATCACTAAACACATGATAAATATTTCAGTATATTACCTTATTTATTGCTTTTCAAGGTGGAGTTTTTCCATCTTCGTTGTGACACAAACTATTCCTATAAGTCTTGTTGGTTTGTAGGACTGGGTGTTCTCTCTTTAAAAAAAAAAAAGGACAATGAAAGATCTTAATGTTTTACTAAACTTTTATTGCTAGCCATTTGGTCGATAACTGACGTCATTCCAAAGAGAGTGAATTATTTCAGTACATGTACAAAAAATTTTTTTTCTCCTGGACAAAATCTTCATTCTCTTAAGTCCCTGTTGGTTGAATCACAGGGTCTTCATCATTATTCTCACTCTTACAGTAGCTCTGCTTTTCATATTATCATTGTTTCATTATTGTGATCTGATTAAAAAATAAAAAAATATATATATATATATATATATATATATATATAGTGGCGGACCGTCAGGGCCTGCAAGGCCTTCTCTGCTGGCCTAAAAAAATATCAATCACAAACTGATGTTAATTATATTTTGTCCATGAATACTTATTAAATAATTCCAAATGGTCTGTCAGCTTCCTTTCATAGCTTTTCCGATGGTTGCGCTGCTTCCAGACATGTATTTTCGTATTAAAGCATTTAACCAATCACATTTCAGCCATCATTTGTTGCCAGGCGGGGTCAAAGTCAAAGAAGTCTGCCCGGAGGCCTTCACAATCCGTTCTGCAGGCCCTCTAACACAAAATAATTGTCGATGAAACTTTTGCTTCAACCAATCAGATTTTGAGTTGGTTTCACTAGGGCCCTCTAGCAGGCGTACGGCAACGTCACCGTATTCAGACCCGTTGATTGGATAGGATCGTGATGGAACTGAAGCGCACGGATAATCTGTACAACAGAGTGATTGAACTGTTTTTGAGGAAAGAGAGGAGGATGGATTTTGTTTACAAATAATCCGAATTTTTGGTGAGTAAAAACGTTGCGATTTTCCTAAATAATATTGCAAGTTTATGAGGTTATTATTGATGTTTTTTATGTGTGTCGCGGCTGTAGCTGCAGTAGGAGGAGACTTGTTCACCCCTGGTTTGTCTATTCAATAAAGGCATTTATTATGGCTACAGGAGTTATCTATCTGCGATGCAACGGCTCTTTAGACTGTATTTCTGCATATTAAGATGGTTTTTATAACCATAAATTGGTTTTTGAGGGGCGGGTTGATTCAGACGGAGCACTACTGAAGGCCTAGGTGTGAAATGCACGGTCCGCCACTGATATATATATATATATATTAAAAATTTGCTTCCTATTTACAGAGCCTAGGTACAAAACAAAGTTACAGGTAAAAAGTGTATTGAGTGCCCCCTTGTGGTGGTCAAGAAGACAGTAAGAGAAGTGTAAGACTTTTAACACGGGAAAGCTGATTGACATTATTATTTATATTCTCAGTAAATCAAGTGTGATCATTTACATCACTTGCTTTTGATTGATTTGAAAAAGGTCTGATGAGAAACTAATCTTACAAAAATACCATAAATTATGAAGTTTATTATTTTGATGAATAAATATCATACTCACACTTGCAAATAGAGTAAACATAAACCTTACTCTGATTTGTTTATCTTCTTTCATCTGCACCTGGAATACCCATTACAGCCAAAAGACTGCACATGATTATCTAGAATGCCTTTGTACGCTGCAGCATTACAATTTCCCTTCACTGGAAACTCAAACCTGCTCCAGCATGTGGAAGAGTGGAGGAACTGGAGTGTCCTGCACTGAGCCCGGACTCTGACTCAACCCCACTGAACACCTTTGGGAGGAACTGGAACTGGAGTCTCATCAACATCCTGAACATCAGAGTCTGATCTCACTAATGCTCTTGTAGAATGAATAAATGAACACAAACCCACACAGACACACTCCAACATCTAGTGGAAAGCCTTCAAAAAAAGGAAAAGAAGAGAAGTTAGAGAAAGAGAAGAGAAGCGAGAAGAAGAGAAGAGAAAAAGCGAGAAAAAGAGAAGAAAGAAAATAGAAGAGAAGCAAGAAGAAGGGGAAGAGAAAAGAAGCGAGAAGAAGAGAAGAGAAGAGAAAAGAAAAAAGAAAAGAGAAGAGAAGAGAGAAAAAGAAAAAGAGAAGCGGGAAGAGAAAAGAAAAGAAAAAAAAAGGGGAAAAGAAGAGAAGAGAAGAAAAGAGAAAAAGAAAAGAAGAGAAGGAGAAGAAAAGAAAAAGAAAAGAAAAGAAAAAGAAGAGAAGAGAAAGAAAAGAGAGAAGAGAGAGAAGAGAGACAATAAAAAAGAGGAAAAGAAAAGAAAAGAAAAAGAAAAGAAGAGAAAAGAGAGAAGAGAGAGAAGAGAGAAAATAGAAGGGGGAGAAAAGAAAAGAAAAGAAAAGAAAAGAGAGAAAAAGAAAAGAAGAGAGAAATAGAAAGAGGAGAAAAGAAAAGAAGAAAAGAGAAGAGAAGGGGAAGAGAAAAGAAAAGAAGAGAAGAGAAGAGAAGAGAAGAGAAGAGAAGAAAGAGGGGAAAAAAAGAAAAGGGGAGAGAAGAGAGAAAAGAGAAGAGGGAAAAAAAGAGAAGAGAGAGAAAAGAGGAGAGAAAAAAAAGAAAAGAAAAGAAGAGAAGAAAAGAGAAAAGAAAAAGAAGAGAAGAGAAGAGAAGAGAAGAGGTTATATAACAGCAATGTGAAGAAACCTTTTTTTTTCAGCTATATAGTGTACAATTCCTAAGAAGTATTATTTACATGGAAAAGCAGCCACTCGGTATTATATTGGAGTTAAGATAAACTCCCAGCAGAAATGTTCAGGAATTGTGTAATGCTTGGAATGACAGTGATTTAGATCAGTTTATTAATATTATTATGTATAAGGCATGATTGCTTTTGCTTGTACTCTCTTTAAAGGAAGTGGTGTGTAAGAATGCAGAGACTTTCAAAAAATTTTTTTAAAGACACATTGCTATCTATTTTGTACGTTTTGGCGTGCCACTGTTGACAATTTATGCTTGTATAATGACTTTATAAAAACTTCTTCACACAAAAAAAAAATTCTGTTGTGTTTCATATGAAACAAACATGGCGTCTGCAAAAAAAAAAAAAACACCAAACAAACAACAACAACAAAAAAAACGCCTCCTTGGTGAGCTTCCGCTTCCGGTTGCTCAGCTGACGCGTTTCCGTGTTTGAGCTGACGCGGCGTTAGAGTCGTTCCCTATATCACCGAGCGGCGACGTGTCAGTCCTCTCACACCCGCTTCCACACTCGGGCTCACAGGCAGAAGGAGAAGAAGCAGAAATAATGGCACCCAAAGGCGGTAATAAGCAGCAGTCTGAGGAGGATTTACTTCTGCAGGACTTCAGCAGGAATCTTTCAGCTAAATCCACTGCACTCTTCTACGGAAACGCGCTCATCGTGTCCGCCATTCCCATCTGTAAGTAGTGTGGAGCTCTTATGCTAACAGGCTAATGTCACCACTGCAGCAGCACGGTCATGCTAATCACTCCTAATATTATTATAAAAATAAATATGATCTGTTCTGCATGTAGAATTTTCTCTA
Source organism: Hemibagrus guttatus (assembly GCA_033459395.1). Lineage (NCBI taxonomy): Eukaryota > Metazoa > Chordata > Actinopteri > Siluriformes > Bagridae > Hemibagrus > Hemibagrus guttatus. The sequence continues at coordinate 3,533,850 of JAUCMX010000004.1, forward strand.
TTATGTTTCTCATACAAGCCAGAAAAGTTCATTCCACTATTACATAATAATAATAATAATAATAATAATAATAATAATAATAATAATAAGTATGCAGTGCAGAGGTACATTAATCTGATCTAAAGAAATTATGAATAAAATGTTGAAGTGAAACCATGCAATAATTGTTTCTTGTAACTTTAATCTTGGCTTATAATGTAAATAAAGCACTGAAATATCAACTTACGGCGATATTTTAAGCACTATTAATATATCAGGAGCGTCTCTTTTCACAAGAAGTGTTTGCATGTTTGTTTGTTTATTTATTTCCTTCTGTTTTAGTGTTTACTCTGCCTCATTATTTTCTGAGCAGTCTGTTCATTGCAACACAGGATGAAAGTGTGTGATGCCCAACTTAAGGATCTTGATGAATTGTTCGTGATGTGTGTATTTGTGTTTTGTCCTCTGACAGGGCTTTTCTGGAGGATTTGGCACATGGACCTGGTTCAGTCGGCGGTGCTGTACGCGGTCATGACTCTGGTCAGCACATACCTGGTGGCGTTCGCTTACAAGAACGTTAAATTCGTCCTCAAGCACAAGTAAGGGCCTCCACTCGTTTATCTGTAAGGATTTTTTTTTTGTTTTACAGGATTATTGTTGGGATAGTTTGAGTTAAACTGGTGTTCTGCTTTGTTTTGTTTTTCTTCAGGGTCGCTCAGAAACGTGAAGACGCCGTTTCTAAGGAAGTGACCCGCAAACTGTCTGAGGCTGATAACCGCAAGATGTCCCGCAAAGAGAAGGACGAGAGGTAAAATGGTTGAGATGATGATGATGATGATGATGGTGAAGGGAAAGAAAAGAAATGAAGTGTGAACTCTAGTGCATGTTTTGCTGGTTGTTTGAGTGAATCACCTTAAAACTGTCGTGCAGCTCAGAGCAGGTCACATGACTTTTGCCTGTGATGTCATAACAGTGGATTTAAAGGTTAATCAATAAATGTGTGTGTGTGAAGTCACTACAAATAGATGTAAACTAATCCACTTTGCTCTGGTGGTATGGAAGACACACTTTGGTGGTTTTATGTATATTAGATTAGACTTAACCTGTTTGTTCGTTCCAGGGACTCGTCTATATATTGTGAGCTGATAAAAGTATGTGGTCTGAAAAAAGGAGGTGGAGCTAATTCTTAATTAACAATAAATTTGCATCTTGGTGAATTCTTACTATTTCTGAGCACACATCTCTGGGCATTTTATTTATTTTTGTGGAACAGCATGTGCTAGAGTTTTTTGTGGCTGTATTTGTTATCTATCTATCTATCTATCTATCTATCTATCTATCTATCTATCTATCTATCTGTCTATCTGTCTATCTATCTATCTCCACTTGCTGTGATTTTCTTGTTAAATGCTGGCAGATCCTCTGTTTCAGTTTTTCTTTTTTCCCTCCTTCCCTCTCTCTCTGTCTCTGTCTCTCTCTCTCAAGCTTTTGGGACACAGACCTCTCTTTATCCTCTTGATCACCAGGTGTCATTAGTGTGCATTGTTTAAAAAAAAAAAAAAAAAGAAACAAGTAATGGACTGCTTCAGAAACTTCACTGAGTTCAGAAGTAATGGAAACTAGCTAACAGACTGTGAGGGCTCTGTCCGGTCGGTCAAACCTCGGCCGAATTTCTGTCTTTATAATCCTGAAAGATTTTCAGTTGTGTCTGCTGGCTTAAAGGTTTTTTTTTTGTGACAGGATTCTGTGGAAGAAGAATGAGGTGGCGGATTACGAGGCCACGACCTTCTCCATCTTCTACAACAACACTCTGTTCCTCGTGCTGGTCATCATCGCCTCCTTCTTCCTGCTGAAGAACTTCAACCCCACAGTGTAGGTCTTCTTTTTTTCCCTTGCAGCCATGTCCACACACATACGGCTCTGTTTCTAATATTGTTTATAGTCCTTTGTATGTCCCTCTCTTTCTCAGTGTAACAGTGAGATCATGATTAAATTTTTTTTTTTTTTTGTCTACAGGAACTACATTCTCTCCATCAGTGCCTCGTCTGGACTCATCGCTCTGCTGTCCACAGGCTCAAAGTGAGAGAGATAAGGAAACCAAGGAGAAAAAACATGGAGGGAGGGTTGAACAGCTGAGAGACTCGGGGTGTGTGTGTGTGTGTGTGTGTGTGTGTGTGTGTGTGTTTGTGTTTGAGTGAATGAATGAGTGCGTATGTGTTCAGAGAACAGGTTGCTGTTATTTCATCAGTGGACTTTCATGAAATTCATGATCTGTGTGAAGCCCAGGAGTCATTTCTGACTCTTTCACTTTTTATACCAATAAATGAGCGTAAACCCTGACCATTACCCAGCCTCGCTTTCTTCTTTTTTTTTTTTTCTTTCCGTTTCTCATGACGTTTTTAATAAATAAAACCTCAGCTTGTCATGTTGGTGAGAAACCTCTACATGTTATTTCCAGCTTTGACTAACTTTTCAATTTAAATAAAATGTGATTATAAACACCGGAGAGTGTGATTAGAAATGATTATAAACACCGGAGAGTGTGATTAGAAATGATTATAAACACCGGAGAGTGTGATTAGAAATGATTATAAACACCGGAGAGTGTGATTATAGATGATTATAAACACCAGAGAGTGTGATTATAAATGATTATAAACACCGGAGAGTGTGATTAGAAATGACTATAAACACCAGAGAGTGTGATTAGAAATGATTATAAACACCGGAGAGTGTGATTAGAAATGATTATAAACACCGGAGAGTGTGATTAGAAATGATTATAAACACCGGAGAGTGTGATTATAGATGATTATAAACACCAGAGAGTGTGATTATAAATGATTATAAACACCGGAGAGTGTGATTAGAAATGACTATAAACACCAGAGAGTGTGATTAGAAATGATTATAAACACCGGAGAGTGTGATTAGAAATGATTATAAACACCGGAGAGTGTGATTATAGATGATTATAAACACCAGAGAGTGTGATTAGAAATGATTATAAACACCGGAGAGTGTGATTAGAAATGATTATAAACACCGGAGAGTGTGATTAGAAATGATTATAAACACCGGAGAGTGTGATTAGAAATGATTATAAACACCGGAGAGTGTGATTAGAAATGATTATAAACACCGGAGAGTGTGATTAGAAATGATTATAAACACCGGAGAGTGTGATTAGAAATGATTATAAACACCGGAGAGTGTGATTATAAATGATTATAAACACCGGAGAGTGTGATTAGAAATGATTATAAACACCGGAGAGTGTGATTATAAATGATTATAAACACCGGAGAGTGTGATTATAAATGATTATAAACACCGGAGAGTGTGATTAGAAATGATTATAAACACCGGAGAGTGTGATTAGAAATGATTATAAACACCGGAGAGTGTGATTATAAATGATTATAAACACCGGAGAGTGTGATTAGAAATGATTATAAACACCGGAGAGTGTGATTAGAAATGATTATAAACACCGGAGAGTGTGATTATAAATGATTATAAACACCGGAGAGTGTGATTAGAAATGATTATAAACACCGGAGAGTGTGATTAGAAATGATTATAAACACCGGAGAGTGTGATTAGAAATGATTATAAACACCGGAGAGTGTGATTATAGATGATTATAAACACCGGAGAGTGTGATTAGAAATGATTATAAACACCGGAGAGTGTGATTAGAAATGATTATAAACACCGGAGAGTGTGATTAGAAATGATTATAAACACCGGAGAGTGTGATTAGAAATGATTATAAACACCGGAGAGTGTGATTAGAAATGATTATAAACACCGGAGAGTGTGATTAGAAATGATTATAAACACCGGAGAGTGTGATTAGAAATGATTATAAACACCGGAGAGTGTGATTATAAATGATTATAAACACCGGAGAGTGTGATTAGAAATGATTATAAACACCGGAGAGTGTGATTAGAAATGATTATAAACACCGGAGAGTGTGATTATAAATGATTATAAACACCGGAGAGTGTGATTAGAAATGATTATAAACACCGGAGAGTGTGATTATAAATGATTATAAACACCGGAGAGTGTGATTATAAATGATTATAAACACCGGAGAGTGTGATTAGAAATGATTATAAACACCGGAGAGTGTGATTAGAAATGATTATAAACACCGGAGAGTGTGATTATAAATGATTATAAACACCGGAGAGTGTGATTAGAAATGATTATAAACACCGGAGAGTGTGATTAGAAATGATTATAAACACCGGAGAGTGTGATTAGAAATGATTATAAACACCGGAGAGTGTGATTAGAAATTATTATAAACACCGGAGAGTGTGATTAGAAATGATTATAAACACCGGAGAGTGTGATTAGAAATGATTATAAACACCGGAGAGTGTGATTATAAATGATTATAAACACCGGAGAGTGTGATTAGAAATGATTATAAACACCGGAGAGTGTGATTAGAAATGATTATAAACACCGGAGAGTGTGATTAGAAATGATTATAAACACCGGAGAGTGTGATTATAAATGATTATAAACACCGGAGAGTGTGATTAGAAATGATTATAAACACCGGAGAGTGTGATTAGAAATGATTATAAACACCGGAGAGTGTGATTATAGATGATTATAAACACCGGAGAGTGTGATTATAAATGATTATAAACACCGGAGAGTGTGATTAGAAATGATTATAAACACCGGAGAGTGTGATTATAAATGATTATAAACACCGGAGAGTGTGATTATAAATGATTATAAACACCGGAGAGTGTGATTATAAATGATTATAAACACCGGAGAGTGTGATTAGAAATGATTATAAACACCGGAGAGTGTGATTATAGATGATTATAAACACCGGAGAGTGTGATTATAGATGATTATAAACACCGGAGAGTGTGATTATAAATGATTATAAACACCGGAGAGTGTGATTAGAAATGATTATAAACACCGGAGAGTGTGATTAGAAATGATTATAAACACCGGAGAGTGTGATTAGAAATGATTATAAACACCGGAGAGTGTGATTAGAAATGATTATAAACACCAGAGAGTGTGATTAGAAATGATTATAAACACCGGAGAGTGTGATTAGAAATGATTATAAACACCGGAGAGTGTGATTAGAAATGATTATAAACACCGGAGAGTGTGATTAGAAATGATTATAAACACCGGAGAGTGTGATTAGAAATGATTATAAACACCGGAGAGTGTGATTAGAAATGATTATAAACACCGGAGAGTGTGATTATAAATGATTATAAACACCGGAGAGTGTGATTAGAAATGATTATAAACACCGGAGAGTGTGATTAGAAATGATTATAAACACCGGAGAGTGTGATTATAGATGATTATAAACACCAGAGAGTGTGATTATAAATGATTATAAACACCGGAGAGTGTGATTAGAAATGATTATAAACACCGGAGAGTGTGATTATAAATGATTATAAACACCGGAGAGTGTGATTATAAATGATTATAAACACCGGTGAGTGTGATTATAAATGATTATAAACACCAGAGAGTGTGATTATAAATGATTATAAACACCGGAGAGTGTGATTAGAAATGATTATAAACACCGGAGAGTGTGATTATAGATGATTATAAACACCAGAGAGTGTGATTATAAATGATTATAAACACCGGAGAGTGTGATTATAAATGATTATAAACACCGGAGAGTGTGATTAGAAATGATTATAACCACCGGAGAGTTTGATTATAAATGATTATAAACACCGGAGAGTGTGATTATAAATGATTATAAACACCGGAGAGTGTGATTATAAATGATTATAAACACCGGAGAGTGTGATTATAGATGATTATAAACACCGGAGAGTGTGATTATAGATGATTATAAACACCGGAGAGTGTGATTATAGATGATTATAAACACCGGAGAGTGTGATTATAGATGATTATAAACACCGGAGAGTGTGATTATAGATGATTATAAACACCGGAGAGTGTGATTATAGATGATTATAAACACCGGAGAGCGTGATTATAAATGATTATAAACACCGGAGAGTGTGATTATAAATGATTATAAACACCGGAGAGTGTGATTATAAATGATTATAAACACCGGAGAGTGTGATTATAAATGATTATAACCACCGGAGAGTGTGATTATAAATGATTATAACCACCGGAGAGTGTGATTAGAAATGATTATAAACACCGGAGAGTGTGATTATAAATGATTATAAACACCGGAGAGTGTGATTATAGATGATTATAAACACCGGAGAGTGTGATTATAGATGATTATAAACACCGGAGAGCGTGATTATAGATGATTATAAACACCGGAGAGTGTGATTATAAATGATTATAAACACCGGAGAGTGTGATTATAAATGATTATAAACACCGAGAGTGTGATTATAAATGATTATAAACACCGGAGAGTGTGATTATAGATGATTATAAACACCGGAGAGCGTGATAATAGATGATTAAATTAGCTCAACATCTGAGTTCATTATAGATTCACCACCAGCTCTTCCAAGCTGAAGCCTTCTAACACTGGAGACTCCTTCCATAAATGTCATCTAATCAGTTACATATTACAGAAAACTTCACCGTATCAGAAGTTAAACGAATCAGAAACTTCTGAGCAATCAGATTGGGTTTTATTGAATTCTGAGTAAAAAAAAATAAAAAATTAGTAGAGATTTCAATGCATCTGCCTTCGTTGTTTAATTAAGGAGCAATAATCACAAGGAATGTATCAGACCAACAGTGATTTTTCATGTCTTTTTATTTCAAGCATATAATTGAGATCTACATTGGTGTGTGTGTGTGTGTGTGTGTGTGTGTGTGTGTTTTTCTATATGTATAGAAGTCACTGTGTTCAACCAGGGGTTAAAGTGATGTACATGACATGACACTACTACTGTTATTACTACTATAGCAAACATGTCATATGTAAGATGCTATAATTTAAACAGTATCTCATTCCCTCGTACACACACAGCTGTTTATGGACTCGTTTAACGATGCAAAAAGCCCTACATGTCACAAGCATGTTATAATAAAGGCACTGGGTCCAGAGGTTGGCTGTAGCAACGTGACAGAACCAGCTGCCGTGTGATTGGCTTCAGAGCGTGTGTGTGGCAGTCTGAGAAAACGCTACACATGGTCAATGTGGAAAACTACATGAAGCTCAAACAGAAGAAAAGGATTAAAGATCTTTTCTCGACTGAAGAAAAGCAAAATTATTATTCTCTTCTCTGTTCTGATGATGATGATGGTGATGGTGATGATGATGATGTGCAGGAGCATGACAGACATTTTGTTGAATTATACCGTGTTTCTGTTTCACTGTGAAATGTAGCTATTCAACATCATCATGTAACTATCCAACTTCATCACACAGCTATTCATCATCATCATCATTCATCATCATCACCATGTAGCTATTCTTCATCATCATCATCATCATCATCATAAACACCAGAGTGCGATTATTGATTATAAACACCAATGCGATTATAAATGATTATAAACACCAGAGAGTGTGATTATAAATGATTATAAACACCGGAGAGTGCGATTATAAATGATTATAAACACCGAAGAGTGCGATTATAAATGATTATAAACACCAGAGTGTGATTATAAATGATTATAAACACCAGAGTGTGATTAGAAATGATTATAAACACCGGAGAGTGCGATTATAAATGATTATTAACACCGAAGAGTGCGATTATAAATGATTATAAACACCAGAGTGTGATTATAAATGATTATAAACACCAGAGTGTGATTAGAAATGATTATAAACACCGGAGAGTGCGATTATAAATGATTATAAACACCAGAGCATGATTATAAATGATTATAAACACCGGAGAGTGCGATTATAAATGATTATAAACACCGGAGAGTGCGATTATAAATGATTATAAACACCGGAGAGTGTGATTATAAATGATTATTAACACCGGAGAGTGCGATTATAAATGATTATAAACACCGGAGAGTGCGATTATAAATGATTATAAACACCGGAGAGTGCGATTATAAATGATTATAAACACCGGAGAGTGCGATTATAAATGATTATAAACACCAGAGAGCATGATTATAAATGATTATAAACACCGGAGAGTGCGATTATAAATGATTATAAACACCGGAGAGTGCGATTATAAATGATTATAAACACCAGAGAGTGTGATTATTAATGATTATAAACACCAGAGTGCGATTATAAATGCTTATAAACACCGGAGAGTGCGATTATAAATGATTATAAACACCAGAGAGCATGATTATAAATGATTATAAACACCGGAGAGTGCGATTATAAATGATTATAAACACCGGAGAGTGCGATTATAAATGATTATAAACACCGGAGAGTGCGATTATAAATGATTATAAACACCAGAGAGTGTGATTATTAATGATTATAAACACCAGAGTGTGGTTAGAAATGATTATAAACACCGGAGAGTGCGATTATAAATGATTATAAACACCAGAGAGTGTGATTATAAATGATTATAAACACCAGAGAGTGCGATTATAAATGATTATAAACACCAGAGAGTGTGATTATTAATGATTATAAACACCAGAGTGTGATTAGAAATGATTATAAACACCGGAGAGTGCGATTATAAATGATTATAAACACCAGAGAGTGTGATTATAAATGATTATAAACACCAGAGAGTGCGATTATAAATGATTATAAACAACGGAGAGTGCGATTATAAATGATTATAAACACCGGAGAGTGCGATTATAAATGATTATAAACACCAGAGAGCATGATTATAAATGATTATAAACACCGGAGAGTGCGATTATAAATGATTATAAACACCGGAGAGTGCGATTATAAATGATTATAAACACCGGAGAGTGCGATTATAAATGATTATAAACACCAGAGTGTGATTAGAAATGATTATAAACACCGGAGAGTGCGATTATAAATGATTATAAACATCAGAGATTGTGATTATAAATGTTTATAAACACCAGAGAGTGTGATTATAAATGTTTATAAACACCAGAGATTGTGATTATAAATGTTTATAAACACCAGAGAGTGTGATTATAAATGTTTATAAACACCAGAGAGTGTGATTATAAATTATTATAAACACCAGAGATTGTGATTATAAATGTTTATAAACACCAGAGAGCATGATTATAAATGATTATAAACACCGGAGAGTGCGATTATAAATGATTATAAACACCGGAGAGTGCGATTATAAATGATTATAAACACCGGAGAGTGCGATTATAAATGATTATAAACACCAGAGAGTGTGATTATTAATGATTATAAACACCAGAGTGTGGTTAGAAATGATTATAAACACCGGAGAGTGCGATTATAAATGATTATAAACACCAGAGAGTGTGATTATAAATGATTATAAACACCAGAGAGTGCGATTATAAATGATTATAAACACCAGAGAGTGTGATTATTAATGATTATAAACACCAGAGTGTGATTAGAAATGATTATAAACACCGGAGAGTGCGATTATAAATGATTATAAACACCAGAGAGTGTGATTATAAATGATTATAAACACCAGAGAGTGCGATTATAAATGATTATAAACAACGGAGAGTGCGATTATAAATGATTATAAACACCGGAGAGTGCGATTATAAATGATTATAAACACCAGAGAGCATGATTATAAATGATTATAAACACCGGAGAGTGCGATTATAAATGATTATAAACACCGGAGAGTGCGATTATAAATGATTATAAACACCGGAGAGTGCGATTATAAATGATTATAAACACCAGAGTGTGATTAGAAATGATTATAAACACCGGAGAGTGCGATTATAAATGATTATAAACATCAGAGATTGTGATTATAAATGTTTATAAACACCAGAGAGTGTGATTATAAATGTTTATAAACACCAGAGATTGTGATTATAAATGTTTATAAACACCAGAGAGTGTGATTATAAATGTTTATAAACACCAGAGAGTGTGATTATAAATTATTATAAACACCAGAGATTGTGATTATAAATGTTTATAAACACCAGAGAGTGCGATTATAAATGTTTATAAACACCGGAGAGTGCGATTATAAATGATTATAAACACCAGAGAGTGTGATTATAAATGATTATAAACACCGGAGAGTGCGATTATAAATGATTATAAACACCAGAGTGCGATTATAAATGATTATAAACACCAGAGTGTGATTAGAAATGATTATAAACACCGGAGAGTGCGATTATAAATGATTATAAACACCAGAGTGCGATTATAAATGATTATAAACACCAGAGTGTGTTTAGAAATGATTATAAACACCAGAGTGTGATTAGAAATGATTATAAACACCGGAGAGTGCGATTATAAATGATTATAAACACCAGAGAGTGTGATTATAAATGTTTATAAACACCGGAGAGTGCGATTATAAATGATTATAAACACCGGAGAGTGTGATTATAAATGATTATAAACACCAGAGTGTGATTAGAAATGATTATAAACACCGGAGAGTGCGATTATAAATGATTATAAACACCAGAGAGTGCGATTATAAATGATTATAAACAACGGAGAGTGCGATTATAAATGATTATAAACACCGGAGAGTGCGATTATAAATGATTATAAACACCAGAGAGCATGATTATAAATGATTATAAACACCAGAGAGTGTGATTATAAATGATTATAAACACCAGAGAGTGCGATTATAAATGATTATAAACACCGGAGAGTGCGATTATAAATTATTATAAACACCGGAGAGTGTGATTAGAAATGATTATAAACACCGGATAGTGTGATTAGAAATGATTATAAACACCGGAGAGTGTGATTATAAATGATTATAAACACCGGAGAGTGTGATTAGAAATGATTATAAACACCGGAGAGTGTGATTAGAAATGATTATAAACACCGGAGAGTGTGATTAGAAATTATTATAAACACCGGAGAGTGTGATTATAGATGATTAAATTAGCTCAACATCTGAGTTCATTATAGATTCACCACCAGCTCTTCCAAGCTGAAGCCTTCTAACACTGGAGACTCCTTCCATAGATGTCATCTAATCAGTTACATATTACAGAAAACTTCACCGTATCAGAAGTTAACGAATCAGAAACTTCTGAGCAATCAGATTGGGTTTTATTGAATTCTGAGTAAAAAAAAAAAAAAAAATTAGTAGAGATTCAATGCATCTGCCTTCGTTGTTTAATTAAGGAGCAATAATCACAAGGAATGTATCAGACCAACAGTGATTTTTCATGTCTTTTTATTTCAAGCATATAATCGAGATCTACATTGTGTGTGTGTGTGTGTGTGTGTGTGTGTGTGTGTTTCTATATGTACAGAAGTCACTGTGTTCAACCAGGGGTTAAAGTGATGTACATGACATGACACTACTATTGTTATTACTACTATAGCAAACATTTCATATGTAAGATGCTATAATTTAAACAGTATCTCATTCCCTCGTACACACACAGCTGTTTATGGACTCGTTTAACGATGCAAAAGCCCTACATGTCACAAGCATGTTATAATAAAGGCACTGGGTCCAGAGGTTGGCTGTAGCAACGTGACAGAACCAGCTGCCGTGTGATTGGCTTCAGAGCGTGTGTGTGGCAGTCTGAGTCAATGTGGAAAACTACATGAAGCTCAAACAGAAGAAAAGGATTAAAGATCTTTTCTCGACTGAAGAAAAGCAAAATTATTATTCTCTTCTCTGTTCTGATGATGATGATGGTGATGGTGATGATGATGATGTGCAGGAGCATGACAGACATTTTGTTGAATTATACCGTGTTTCTGTTTCACTGTGAAATGTAGCTATTCAACATCATCATGTAACTATCCAACTTCATCACACAGCTATTCATCATCATCATCATCATCACCATGTAGCTATTCTTCATCATCATCATCATCATCATCATCACCATGTAGCTATTCTTCATCATCATCATCATCATCATCATCATCATCATCATCACCATGTAGCTATTCTTCATCATCATCATCATCATCATCATCATCATCAACATCACCATGTAGCTATTCTTCATCATCCTTATCATCATCACCATGTAGCTATTCATCATCATCATCATCATCATCATCATCAGCATCACCATGTAGCTATTCTTCATCATCATCATCATCATCATCATCACATCATCATCACCATGTAGCTATTCTTCATCATCATCATCATCATCATCATCATCACCATGTAGCTATTCATCATCATCATCATCATCATCATCATCAGCATCACCATGTAGCTATTCTTCATCATCATCATCATCATCATCATCATCACCATGTAGCTATTCTTCATCATCATCATCATCATCATCATCATCACCATGTAGCTATTCATCATCATCATCATCATCATCATCATCAGCATCACCATGTAGCTATTCTTCATCATCATCATCATCATCATCATCATCATCATCACCATGTAGCTATTCTTCATCATCATCATCATCATCATCATCATCACCATGTAGCTATTCTTCATCATCATCATCATCATCATCATCACCATGTAGCTATTCTTCATCATCCTTATCATCATCACCATGTAGCTATTCATCATCATCATCATCATCATCATCATCAGCATCACCATGTAGCTATTCTTCATCATCATCACCATCATCACCATGTAGCTATTCTTCATCATCCTTATCATCATCATCATGTAGCTATTCATCATCATCATCATCATCATCATCATCATCAGCATCACCATGTAGCTATTCATCATCATCATCACCATGTAGCTATTCTTCATCATCATCATCATCATCATCATCATCACCATGTAGCTATTCTTCATCATCATCATCATTATCATCACCATGTAGCTATTCAACATCATCATCATCATCATGTAGCTATTCATCATCATCATCATGATGTAGCTATTCTTCTTCTTCGTCCTCATCATCATCATCATTATCATCACCATGTAACTATTCATCATCATCATCATGTAGCTATTCTTCTTCATCACCATCATCATCATCATCATAACCATGTAGCTATACTTCATCATCATCATCATCATCATCATAACCATGTAGCTATACTTCATCATCATCATCATCATCATCATCATCACCATGTAGCATTCTTCATCATCATCATCACCATCACCATCAACATCACCATGTAGGTAGTGAGGATCTGGGCGTCTTTAAGCACACACTGACTATTTTTACATCTGTTTATTAAACTTGTCATGATCTTTACAGGAAGGCTCCAGTGCAAGGTTAGAAAAGCGTTTAGATCCTAACGTTCACACAGCGTTCTGATGAAACATATTCATGTCTTAAAATAGAAACAACCAAACGAAAACCTTTTGTTTAAAACCATTTCGCATTAGTGACAGTGATATCTGATGGGTTTTCCCAGACCGCCACACACACACACACACACACACACACACACACACACACACACACACAAGTATGTTTAAAATGACCATAGTAACACACATCTTTCAGAAAAGCTGTCCACTATTACTTGCAAATAAGAAAATGCTGTACAACACGATAAAAATAAGTTATAATGTGAGAAGTTTAGAACCTCTGGCAATGGAGAGAGAGAGAGAGAGAGAGAGAGAGAGAGAGAGAGAGAGAGAGAGAGAGGGGCAGCATTTCTTTTATGTATAATTAATTATGGCTTTTCGATTGAATAGTGAGCTTAAATATCTACATTATGTGCTCTACATCCTGCTGAGGAATCAGAGGCTGTGTTTACATGAAAGAGCAGAATTCATTACGATAAAAATATTGTGATATAACCGTTTTTTATAGATTTACACGCAATCGTTAATTTATTGTTAATTAGAGTCCCGTTCAAGTATGTCACGGTTACCATGACAACAAGAAGCACTCGAGGCTCGTCAGGCGTCCCTTTTAGCATGTTAGCATTTTGTTCAACCACACCACTTCTTCTTTTTTTTTTAAACGTGTGTGTTTTTAAGACGTTTTAAATTATTTCCGTCTTCCTTAAAATGTCGAATTTAGCGAGACAGAGATGTTTTTTTTTTTACTTGGATATTTATTCGAAATATCGCCGTACAGGAAGCTGTAGTAATTCAAAATAACGGGAAATATATAGTCTACGCTGCATCCGTTGAAAAACATTTCCTCATTCTCTAATTTTATTCATATTATTGCAGAAATACGCCTCAACATGGTGTGTTAAAATCTAGTTATTATTATTATTATTAATATTATTATTATTATTAATAAATGATTTTCAAATATCAAACATCAATGACGTCATTTTGTGGCGCCGTGGTGTCAAACGACTCAACTGCGCATGCGCAGACCCAAAATGGCGAAACTACATAATCAGGATAAAGGTTTACATGCTCATTTTTTTTTTATTATATTGTTAAGATTATACAGTGCATATCAGTTCATTTAGTTTGCTCGCTATTTCAAATAAATAGAGTTTAAAAAGGCGAAAAGCGAATGTAATAAGCTTTTTCTTTTATTCCAATTAGACTACTAATCAGATTATTATAACAAGGGATTATTAGTTCGCATGTAAACATAGCTATTGAATCCAGTTAAGCTTCATCCTAATAAGCAAACAGATCTAGATCTGGGGGGGGTGGTCTAACAGGAACACAGCAGTCAAAGCTTTCGCTGTGTTTGCTGGTTGTTTAAGATGCATTATTTACATATTTCAAGTTAATTCTACAATGTTGTATATTTGGAATATAATTTGACGAGTTTAATCTGAAAACATCGTCCTTATTAGCAACCGTTAAGTGATCCGGCTTTGTTCTTGCACTAATTTTTATAGCTCAGAAGCCATACAGTTTTCTGCCAAAAGCGCAATGTGATCAGTGTCACACTATCCTAAAGAAAGAAAGAAAGAAAGAAAACAGGCTTTCTGTAATCAGATGCAATTACTAATGCAGACTTTCATTAAACAGGCAAAGACCAGTATGGATGCGTGGAACGGGACGCCTTGTTCCTCTTCAGCTGATCGAAAGCAAGGGTGCAGTTCTCCTGTTCGAACAGCAGAGTGAGACATGCTCCACAACCTCCAGTCTCTACAATCTCCAGGTCTCCAGTACATCCCTTGGCTCACGGCTCACTGAGCAGAGGACACTTCCGAGGTCAGAGTAGGGTGTCAGCAGTGCTGCTCTCGGAGCACGACGCTCCCTTGCTTCGTGACGATTCGTGATTTCGTGCGTAGTTGTTCGACAGACGTGTTTGTCGTCATGGTGATGTGTGGCTGTTGAGTTAGTAACGGGCGCAGGGGGCATGCACAAACAGGACACGAGCGAGGCAAGGCAAGGCGAGGCTCTCTCACAGCCTCCTTCGAGAGAGCAAACTCAAGAAGAGGAGAAGGAGGAGGAGGAGAAAGAGAGAGGTGTTCAGATCAGGAAACACACCGGGACGATGTCACCCAAACCCCTAGGAGCGGTAGTCTTTCTTAGTGTACGGTCTGTTTCCAAGTATGTGGTCGATTTCGGTCACTATATGGGACGTCATCTTAGGTAGAACCTGAGTGAGGAACATGAGAATACATATAGGACACCTGAGATCTAGAGCTTCTCCTCTGAAGTGTTTTATTCCTCTTATACCACACGATTTTGAATGCAACTTTTTATCCATTTATAGTTACATTTAACATTGCGGAACATCTGTGAAACAAGTCAGTTCCTGTTCTCACTTACATTATAGCAGCTGTAAACAGTCTTTCCTTCAACCGACTCTCTCGTCTCTCTCTTGCAGTTAATAATTATTTAAAAAAACTCAACTTGTCATGATATGGATAAACCACAACACCCAAACTCCTCATACAAAACTCGTATTTTAATTATGAATGACTTTATTGACTATATATTTATATATGGAAACATCTGGATCTGAGAATCTAGAGTAGGTCATAAGTGTGTGTGTGTGTGTACTGACCTGAATGGCTCCCAGGTTTTCTGTTAGCTGTTCTGGATTAGAGGTTCCTAAGAGAACTGAACTCACTCCTTCGTTCCTCAGGCACCAGGCTGGATGGACAAAACAAACACACACACACACACATATTTTGTGACTTTAAATTAAGAAGACAGTTCAGAGGAAGTTAAATTTGGATTTTTGTTTCCCAGAGTACCGAGCGTTGAAGTCCCAGCTGCTGTTCTGGGAGTGAACACTAGGGGATGCCGTAGAGCTAAAAATGCACGACAGGACAAAGTTATATGTTTCTTAAATCCTCAGTACTTCTGTCTGTCCTTAGCTGCACTTAATAGTCGTACCGTTCTGCTAACAATTCTTTTATTTCTTCCAACATTTCTCTACATGTGGTATTGTGTATGTTTGTCTGTGACAAATCAAACTGAATTTGAGATTAAGTGCACAAACACTTCCAGGGTTCTCACCAGGAAATGTTCTCTCTAAGAATTTTATGGGAATGCTCATGCACAGGACAGCAATTGCAATAAAGTCTTACATTGCAACAAAGTCTTTAAGTATTAGTGATATGATCAAGTATTAGTGTTTTATCACTCCACCTCTAATTGGTGGACTAATAGTCCTTAGTATATTTACAGGATGTTATCTGCAAGGCAGGATATAAGGACAGGTTGACGGGAGGATAGGAGGATGGGAGGACAGAGAGACTCTCACCTACAGCCAGCTGTGGCAGAGTGCAGCCCAGCTTCTCGGCGATGTGAGCTAACTCCTTCAGCTTAGCCTGCTGCTTCCTCCCATCATCACTCATGATCTTCTCCTTCAGCCACTGATACGACTGCAGAGAGAGGGAGAGAGAGAGAAAGAAAGAAAGAAAGAAAGAAAGAAAGAAAGAAAGAAAGAAAGAGAGGGAGAGAGAGAGAAATAGAGCAAGAGAGAAAGAGAAAGTGACAGAAAGTGTGATGTTGTGTATGATGTGATATTGTGTAAGATATTGTGTATGATGTGATGTGTGATGTTGTGTATGATGTTGTGTATGATGTGTATGATGTTGTGTATGATGTTGTGTGTGATGTTGTGTATGATTTTCAGGGATGGCAGGTGAGGACCCAAATGCAGAACACAGTCAAAGTTCAAAATAAGAGTCTTTAATGAAGGCAAGCACGTAAACAGGGGATGGCAGAGTTCTAAGATAACAACCAGGCAGAATCAGCAACAGAATACTATCCAATAATGCAGCAACAGAATACAGTCCAATAATCCAGCAGCAGAATGCAGTCCAATAATCCAAAATCCAGTGAACAGGGTAAATACAGGGCAGGTGGAATCAGCAACAGAAGCAAGGCAGAGACAAACCAGACTGGCAGGAACAGAGCAGAACAAGCAGACAGGCTTGAGTCTGGAGACATGGAAAGTTGGGTGGATGCGAAGGGCCCTGGGGAACTTAAGTCGGACGGATACTGGATTGAGAACTTTCGAGATCGGGAATGGACCGACAAAGCGAGGAACGAGCTTCTGACTGGTGATTTTCAGGGGCAGATCATGAGTGGACAACCAAACTCATTGGCCAACGTGGTAGGGGGGTGCCGGGTGGCACTCACGGTTGGCCCATTGAGCATAGCTTTTGGATGAGTGGAGAAGCACTAAGCGGGTCCGCTTCCAGACCCATCGACACTCTTTAACCACAACGAGGGCAGAGGAAACTGAGGCCTCAGCTTCTTGGTAGGAGAACAGAGGCAGTTGATAGCCATAAGCGGCCTGGAAAGGGGAGAGGCCTGTGGCTGCAGAGGGAAGAGAGCTGTGGGCATATTCGACCCATATGAGGTTGGATGACCAGGACGTAGGGTCTTCAGCACAGAGGATTCTGAGCCCGGTCTCCAACTCTTGGTTTAATTGCTCAGTCTGGTTGTTGCTTTGCGGGTGGAAGCCAGATGAAAGGCTGATGGGCCCCGGTCCGACACAATATTGCGAGGCAACCCATGTAAGCAGAAGGCATGTAATAGTAGGATCTGGGCAGTCTCCTTTGTGGAGGGAAGTTTGGCCAAGGGCACAGAATGGACCATTTTGGAGAACCGGTCAACCACAGTAAGGATGATGGTGTGGCCAGCAGATAGTGGTAGTCCGGTGACAGAGTCCAGGGAGACATGGGACCAGGGTTGTCTGGGAGTCGGAAGGGGGCGCAGGAGGCCGGCTGGGGAGGTTCTGGATGATTTATGCTGAGCACAGGTGGGACAGGCTGCCACAAATCTCTGGACATTGTGCTTGAGTGAGGGTCACCAGAAATGCTGCTGGAGGGTGGATAAGGTGCAGGAAGCCCCGGGATGACAGAATAGGCGACTGCTGTAGCACCACTGGATAACCTGAGACCTAAGTTGGTTGGGGATGAAGAGTCTTTTCTCGGGACAGTTGTCTGGAACCGGTACCCCTGAGGTTGCCTGCTGCACTTTCCTTTTAATCCACAGGCGGAGGGCATGGATGGTCACCGACGAAAGGAGGATGAGTCCGGGAGCCGGGTCATCCTCGTCAGGGGCGAATTGCTGCGAAAGGGTGTCAGGCTTACCATTCTTTGAACGGGGTGGAATGAGAGGGTGAAGTTGAAACACTTGAAGAACAGCCCCCAACGAGTCTGTTAAGGATTGAGTCGCTTGGCTGTCTGAAGGTATTCTAGGCTTCTGTGGTCTGTCCATATGATGAAAGGCTGCACTGTGCCCTCCAACCAGTGGTGCCACTCCTCCAGGGCCAATTTCACTGCTACAATTGTCCGTAGGAGCCCGCTGGGACAGGATGGCCCCCACCCCAAGGTCTGACACATCCACTTCCACCACAAACTGGCGGGACAGGTCCGGAAGGGTCAAGATGGGGGCTGTTGTGAAGAGCCTCTTAAGTCAGGCAAAGGCTTGCTCGGTGTCTGGGGTCCACGAAAAGGGGTGCAGCAAGGTAGTGAGTCGGTGCAGGGGTGCTGCAACAGCGCTGTACCCTCTGATGAACTTCCGGTAAAAATTGGCGAACCCCAGGAACCGTTGGAGCTGCTTCCGGCTTACAGGTTGTGGCCAGGCCCTCACCGTCTCCACCCAACTAGGATCCATCTGTATGCTACCGGCCGAGAGTATGAAACCCAAAAAGGTGGTGCTGGAGGTGTGGAATTCACACTTCTTGGCTTTCACATACAGATGGTTCAGGAGCAGGCACCAGAGAACTGACCGAACATGGTAAACATGCTCCTCCATGGAGTGGGAGAAGATGAGGATGTCGTCCAAGTAAACGAAGACAAACCGGTTGAGGTAGTCACCCAGCAGGTGAGGAAGACGGACAAATGATCCCGGCAGCAAGGGACTCTTGGATGTATTGGTTCATGGCATCTCTTTCGGGTCCTGTAAGCTGGTAGAGACGACCACAAAGAGGGGTGGTGCCAGGCAGGAGGTCTATCGCACAGTCATTGGGGCAATGAGGGGGTAAGGAGGAGGCTCTGGCTTTGCTGAACGCCATCCCCAGCTCATGATAGGTGGAGGGTACAGAGCTAAGGTCAGGGGGTGGTTCATCCACGTCGGCCACCCTGGTCAGAGGTGCAGGGCCTAGGCAATGGGCTAGGCAGTAGGTGCCCCAGTCCAGAATGTGGCCACTGGTCCAGTCCAGGTGGGGATTGTGCTTCCAGAGCCATGGAAAACCCAGCATGACCGGGGTGAATGGTGACGGGATGAGAAGAAAGGACATCCACTCCGGGTGATGTTCAGAGATGGTGACCAATAAGGGCTTACAAAAGCAGACAAGTCATGGCCCTGCTGGTCGACTGAAATGCGGATCTTGAGAAGGCTTGCAAGGGACCGAGGATCGTAGACTCGCTGCTGGCTCTTCCTTCAGCGATGAGTCCGGCCGAGGATAAAATGGCGGAAGTGAGATTGCGAAACCGGTAGTTACGTTGCAGAACCGGAAATGCATGCCACGCGATATGACAATGATGTTGTGTCTGATGTTGTGTATGATGTTGTGTGTGATGTGTGTGATGTTGTGATGTGTTTATTGATATTTATTTCCTTTGTGTACCTTCATTGAAGCCCTGGAGGATTCTGGGATACCGTTTTCATACTTTCCACTGATGATTCCACAGGCGAGAGGCGACCACGTCATGGCTCCTACACCTACACACACACACACACACACACACACACACATCACATGAACATAAATATACACATACACATGCCACATACACACACACACACACACACATACACACACATCATACACATGAACATAAATATACGCATACACACGCCACACACACACACACAAAACATACACAAACACGCACACACAAATTCACATATACATACACACCACACACATGTCAGATACACACCATACACACAGACACATATACACACACACCCCACATACACATGCACATGAACACACATATACATACACCATATCCACACCACACACCCGCCACATACACACACACCATACACACCCATCCCATACGCACAGACATATACATACACACACACACCACATACACACACACGCCCGCCACATACTCACCATACACACACAGACATATACATACACGCACACACACCACATACACACACAACACAACCGCCATATACTCACACATACACACACCACACACACCATATATACACCGCCATATACATACACACACCATGCACACACCATACACATAGACATATACACACACAAACACACCATACACACACCACATACACAAACACACCATACTCACAGAGATATACATTCTCACACCACATACACACACACAATACACACAGACATATACATGCACACACCACACACATACCATACACACAGACATATACATTCTCACACCACACACATACCATACACACAGACATATACATACAAACACCACACACACACCATACACACAGACATATACATTCTCACACCATTCACACAGACATATACACACACACACCACATATACACACACACGCCATACACACAGACATACACACACAACCACCCCACATACACACCATATATATGCACATAAACATACACACACCACATCCACACTCTCGCAAACACACACACATACATACACACACATACCATGTACACACCACACACATGCTCTATATACACCATACCCACAGAAATACGCCCACACACACACACACCACAGAAATCAAGAACTGATCAGAGAGATGAAGAGAATTTATTCAGAAGATAGAAAACCACATGAATTTTGAAACTCCAGACAGACGAAGGAAAAAAAAACGAAAGAGCAGATGAACGAGTGACACCTGCCTATCTTGTGGTAGAGCTCAGGCAGCTGCACCTCCACTTTCTCCCTCTGAAAGAGGTGATACTCCGCCTGTTCACACACCGGGGGGATGAGGTTAAACTGCCTGGCCACCGAGTACGCTTCCTGTACCGAGGGAGAGAGACAGAGAGAGAGAGAGGAAGAGAGAGACAGACAGAGGAAGAGACAGAGAGAATGTGAAAGGAAGAGAGAAAGAGAGAGAGGAAGAGAGAGGAAAGAAGAGAGAGACAGAGAGAATGTGAAAGGAAGAGAGAAAGAGAGAGGAAAGAAGAGAGAGACAGACAGAGGAAGAGACAGAGAGAATGTGAAAGGAAGAGAGAAAGAGAGAGTGGAAGAGAGAGAGGAAAGAAGAGAGACAGACAGAGGAAGAGACAGAGAGAATGTGAAAGGAAGAGAGAAAGAGAGGAAAGAAGAGAGAGACAGAGAGAGAGAAAGGACGAGAGAGAGAAAGAGAGAGAGAGAGAGACAGAGATAGACAGAGAGGGAGCGAGGAACAGAGTGTGTGAGAGAGAGAGGGACAGAGAGAGAAAGAGACAGACAGAGGAAGATAGAGAGAGAGACAGACAGTCAGAGAGGAAGATAGAGAGAGAAAGAGACAGACAGAGGAAGATAGAGAGAGAGAGACAGTCAGAGAAGAAGAGAGAGTGTGTGTGTGTGTGAGAGAGAGAGAGAGAGAGAGAGAGCAATAAATAGTGAAATTTCAGCAATAACAGTAGATGCCTCTGCAATCTTCTCTCCACTTTTTTCGTGCATATGTTCCATCCAGCTGGTGTCTGCTAATTGCTTTCCAGTAAAATATATCTCTGCAAGTGTATCATTGTAGCGTTGCCCGCTGGGGTCTGATGCAGGGGTGTGTGCCCGTGTAGGAGGGACGCAATTTGATGTGACACTAAAAAAGCCTGGCTGATCGCTGCAGTGCAAATTACATGTTATTACCGCATCTCCCTCGCCAGACTGCGCCAAGCGCACCGAGCGCCAAATGGCCCGGCTGAACCCGCCATTCATTAACCCGTGAATTAATGACGCTGGCTAAATTACAGTCCTCTCCTTTCAGGCAGCTCGCCCTGACAGCCAAACATGCTGTTGATCTGTCATTAGCGCGCACAGTATTAGCATGCGCCCAGATAACAAAAAGGAGTGTTGCTAAAAACACAATCATGCCAGGGAAGTCTCCATGCCCCCTCGCTCCCCGTATCAAACATTTTTTTTTTTTTAGGAAGACAACACAAGTTATCCTCCTCCTCCTTCCAGGCAAGCTGCTGACCACTTAGCTGGAGATTGGATTTTTTTATTTCTAAATTACATTCAGGTGTAAAATAACATCCACTGACCATTGAAATAAAGTAGTATAAGGAATAAAAGTGCTTAAGAAACGGTAAAATGATGTGAAAATCTCAGACAGCAACACCAACCATGCTATAAAAAAATTCGACAGTGTGATCCAGATCAATGCCAGTGTGTACAGGTGACTTTTAAAACCAGATTTGAATTCTAAAATGGAGGGGGCGTGGCTAATAGCTGACAGTAAGCTAGGTCTAAAGGAAGTAAATGGAAGATGCTCGGTCAGTCTTGAGCTTCGGGAATAGCCCACATCTTCATTTAAACCGAATTCTAAAATAAACCAGATTGTTCAGGATCTCTAATCTGCACCTAACAGAGAAGGACAGAAGGATGTGTGAAGATGCTCACCATAATCTCCATGGCTGTCCATCGGGACGTCCCCCAGTACATAGCCATCCCCTGGTTGATCACGTGGGTCATCGCTCTCACGATCTCTACCGAGAGAAGAAGAAGAAAAAGAAACGACGAGGATCAGAGAGCTTCAGATCAGCATCAAAGTTCGTTACTTCATTCATAGCTTTACAGAACAATCCAGATGCTTCAGATTCTTCAATCAGCTTGAGAAGCTTCAAATCTTCAGTTTCAGCAAAAGTACAAGACAGTATTTACTGGTGATGAACAGAGCGGCAGGAGATCCTCACCTCATTATTCCAAGCTTAAATCTAAAATAGCACTCGATCCAGTGCATATTACTCTACACTGCAGATATTTATGTACTGTGTGCACAGGATATAATCTCTTATCATCTGCTTTTTAGGTTGAATTAACCAGATAACAATGTTTTTGTTAATCCTTTGCACTCCGCTGTAAAGGAAACATGCCCATGGTTTGAAGGATAAGCTGACTGTGCACTCACATTCCCTCAGAAATAAGCGACATCTTTAATTAAGCTGCATTTTCAAAATGTCAGGATTGCAGGTGAGAGCCATCAGAGGGACACGTGATGTAGGTGTCATGTGACGTGTGACACTGTGGGCTGGTGGGTAACGCAGAATAGTGGTGATTTCTGGCATACCCATGATGAAAGAGATTATGTTATTAATCAAGTGTCCTGAGGTGGTGGTAGCTCATGCGGTTAAGGCTCTGGGCTGTTGAGCAGAAGGTCAGGGTTCAAGCTACCACTCCTGGATAATTGAGCAAGGTCTTTAACTGTATCTGCTCCAGGGGCGCTGAATCATAACTGCAGCTGGGATATGCGAAGAAAAGTATTCTGCTGTAATGTATGTGTAGTGATAAAAAAGCTTCTTCTATTTCTTCTGTATTTACCGGTAATATTAGCCTCAAATGAGATTAATATATATATTTTTTTACAGTCGGAGTATACAGTAAATTTCAGCATGATGCACTGTGGGTGTGTCAAATGATCAGACCCTGGCTCCAGGCTTAATACTGCATAATGTCAAGGACAGATCTCTGCGTATCTGAGACACCCGTCTGTTCGACTCAAACCCCGCCCCCTTCCCTCCTCTAGCCCCTCCCTCCATGTGTAAATCTCACTTACCTCCTGAATTATCACTTTCACTCAATGCAGTGATAATACATCTGCGCTCGGAGCACCATTTCAGGATGAAACCCTCACTGCGTGCACTCGCAAAAAGAGTAAAATTGATTCGGAGATTCCTTCAGCAGCGCTGAGCCTCCAGTCCGAATCTGATCTGGAGGAGAAACGCTGCACTGCAGACTCACCGGTGCTTTAAACAGATTCACCCGAGGGGAAAAGACTGTTAGGGTTTGAGATTTAACTTTAGGGAATAACGTTGAAGGAAGCAAGTAGAGGTGTGTGTGTGTGTGTGTGTGTGTGTGTGTGTGTGTGTGTGTGTGTGTGTGTGTTTGGGCACTGTGGAATCCTAAAGATCTGTATGGACTGCAGGATGAGCTCTATGGGAGGCTTTAATCTCATACCACCCCCCAACCCCCACACACACACTTATGGTGTAGAGCCAAAGCTGCAGCTCTTGGACACTCAATGCAGCACAAAAGAGCTGCACTGCTTCCTGCCTGTGCATACCAGAGAGGCATAGAGAAACAAAAAAAAACTGAAAACAAATTAAAGACGGAGAAAGAGAAACGCTGAAGCAGGAGGAAGTGATATGATGTGACGTGACACTTTGCTTCTATCATGCAAATAAGGCTAAAACCTTTTTTTCCTCTTGTTTTTTTTTATGGTTATTCATCCTTTCAGATTCTTTCACACCAGATAAGACCATCTGTCACACGAGCAGTGAAAAGAAAAAAACACAAGGAGCAATAATTAGCTGAGATCATAATGAGCTTTAAAAAGCAATCTGGCATTTAAAAATGGAATTAGTAAATCACAAAGACCTCATCTCGCTAATAACCGCTAATCATGATGAACAACACAACGCACGGCCATCAGGTCTTCATCTGATTTGTACCGAGAGCTGCATGCACGAATTGATATCACGGCATGGTTGGGATTTTACTGATCCTGATGATGTACTTGCTTTAGAGTTTCTCTATAACGATAGCACAGGAATGAATTGGAGGCTCGTATTTAGGTGGAAATGATCCCAGGAATGATGTACCGGTTCCTTTCCGAGGAGCTTTCTGATTTTTAACAAGTGACAAGACAAGTGGTTGTGAGTCACCTTGAAATTAATAATCATTCACAGGTAACTCACAGGTCAGATTGCTCGGACGTTTTAAACACACACCGGCTCTAACGCTTCCCGTCATTGTACAAAAATCAGGAAAAGATGTATCAGACTCAAATTTCCAGCCTAGAGCTGTAGACACTGCAGCTGAAGCCTATCTCTTTTGACAGCACTAAAGCTAGCTTACTTCTATTGTCATTGTCGTGCGTGCTCTGATCTTGTAAAGTAAACACAGAGCATCTCAGAGAGCAGAAATGGGTTTGATATCAACATTTACTTTGAAGATACAATCATTTGACTGGAAAAAAATATCAGTTTTTGGAATTTTTCTATGAATATATCACCCCTAGTAGATGAGTGAAAAACACTTTTCTGAAACATTACAAATTCTTACAGTTCAGAGTGTCTACTTTTATATGAGCTTCATATTAACCACCACTGTGGAGTGAGACATGACAAAGACACTCGATCATCAACATGGACACGATAAAAACAAGAGAAAATTCTATTTTATGGCCTCTGGGAAAAAGAGTTAACGTTAGAATGCTAGCTGAAAGGACAAGGAGAGAGGTTTTACTCTTTCGCCTGGTGAGTGTGATGGATTATTGTCTCAAATGTGTAGTGAAGTGAGAAACAGTGTACATATTAGGTTAAAGCTTATGGGGAAAATCTAGAATATTTATCACATATTTATGATTTACTTTCAATAATATCACTATGTCACACCCCCAGCATCCTGGGTTCGAGTCTCGCTCCCACTCACTGTGTGTGTGGAGTTTGCAGGTTCTCCCCATGCTTGGTGGGTTTCTTCCGGGTGCTCCGGTTTCCTCTCACATTCCAAAGACATGCTAGGCTGATTGAAGTCTCTAAATTGCCCGTAGTGTGTGATTGCATGAGTGAATGAGTGTGTGCCCTGTGATGGGTTGGCACTCCGTCCAGGGTGTATCCTGCCTTGATGCCCGATGACGCCTGAAATAGGCACAGGCTCCCCGTGACCCAGTAATAGATCGGCTAAGCGGTACAGATAATGGAAAAAATATCACTGTTTATGAGTCAGGCTTATGGGGGCGTGGCATGCTAACATATGGTAATGTGCCATAGGGTTCTGTGTAGAATTTGTGTTTGTTTCAGTAAAGGAACAAGTCAAAAGATATTTCAGGGTTCTAGATTAAAGGGTGTGTTTAATTGTGCAGTTTGCATGACACAAGGTTACCCATGGGTTCTGTCTAAATTCTTCATATAGGGTTCTCCAGAGAACTATTCAACAATCCAGGTACACCACCATAACTAACACGCACCAGATCTGCTATTTGCATCCTTGAATATGATTGGCTGCTTCATGTTATGATGCGATAACATTAATCTCTCAATAACTTATTCAATACTTCAGTACAGATCTTCTCACTTTTCTCAACCTTCTACATAGGTTCTAGAGCAAAGGAGGTAATGTGTCATAGGGTTCTGCATAGAATCTGTGTTTGTTCCAGCAGAGCGACAAATTGAAGGATATTTCAGGGTTCTAGATTGAAGAGTGTGTTGTGTAGTTTGCATGAAACAAGGAACCAGAGAACTATTAAACAATCCAGGTACACCATCATGACTAACATGCACCAGATCTGCTATTTGCATACTTGAACATGATTGGCTGCTTCATGTTATGATGCGATAACACTCATTGTTTGATAGCTTACTCAACACCGCAGTGCAGATCTTCCCTCGTTCACACTTTTCTCCAAAAAGCATGTGATAAAGTTTAGAGTGACTTTAACTGGACGCTGCTGTGTAGCTAACGCGAGCAGGAACAGGGCGAGTTGCGATCAATCAGCATCAGAGCGTGGCTTAGCCTGATTAAGATGCGGGAGGTGACTTTGCTGACTCAGCACTGTTCATTAGACACTCGGATGTTAATATCACCTCCTTCAGCGAGGACACTGTATGATTCAGAATGCTGTGGGGTTCAGGGACAGATAAGAGAGGAATAAGGAGGAGAGGGAATCAGATCAGAGGACAGGGGTGGAGAACAGAGTAGAAGAAGATCTCAAAGTACTTCCTCAAAAAAAAAGTTTTCTGAATTGTTCTGTCTTTTCAAAATGATCCACTGGAAATTCCAGTGATCGAACCTTAAATCTACCACTGAAAAAACTGTTAAAAAGATCTCCCTCAAACCTGAAGATTTATTCCCTAAATGTCTGAGAAAGATCTTTATATAGAAAACATCAACAAATTACACGTTTTCAAATCTTTTTAGCCCTGAGTGAGCCGTTACTATGGAAACGATAACATATCACGTAAAACGAGTGAAAAAATATAAACGTGTCATTACAATACAGCTGGATTTATGTCATTGAAAATAAATCAACACTTCAATTCTAACCAATCAAAATCGAGAAATCTACTTTCTGGAAGATCCAGATGCCTGGAAACATGGGGTGCGTCTCAATCAGCTTTCTAGATCCCTAGGTAGTGAATCAGTCTACAGTGTACCTGTGTTTGATCACTGATCAGGAAACTGATGACTTTTTATTTTTAATTTATGCTGAGGTTCTAATTTCCTCATCACTCAGTGAACATTAGAGAGCATGGATGATGTGGTGCATTGTGGGATTTTTTTAGCGGGAAAACCTTAGAGAGAGAGAGAGAGAGAGAGAGAGAGAGAGATTTTGAGTGAGAGTGAGAGTAAGAGTGAGAGTGAGAGTGAGAGTGGGGGGGCAGAGAGATAGAGAGAGACAGAGAGAGAGAGACAAAAAGAGAGAAAGAGATAGAGAAAGAGCGAGAGACCTCAAAATGGCCGACTCCCTGATCAGTGCCCTGAGTAGCGAACTAGAGCGTGGATTTAGGTGCAGCTATTGTCAGGTTTTGGGCTGTTTTGTTTTTGGACGCTAGAGATCCTCAGGAAGCCCCTGCGCCTGTGCAATTAGTGTATTGCTTTCACATGTGTCTCGTTCGGGTGTGGGTATTTAAGTCTCTTTGTTTCTCGGTTTCGGGGTTGGGATCTTTAATTGTCGTTAGTCGGCGTTAGAGGTTATGTGGCCGGCTTTTCGGGTGGGCCTTTGGTGCTGTCTCTGTTTTGTGCTCGGGCTTCGGGATCTGCCTTTTTCTCTTTCTCTTTGTTTTTGTTTCGAGTCCCAAGTTTCCCTCCCGAGTTTCCCTTTCGAGTTCCGAGTTCCGAGTTTCCCTTTCGAGCTTCCCTTTATGTTTTGTCCTTTTCAGTGTATTTTCATCCCTCCGATGATGATCTGGATCTGAGGAGCCCTATAAAGAGCACTGAAAGAGCACTAGACACCAAAAGCCTGACAGCTATGTACAGAAGTGGACTGAAATCAATTTTTATGTTTTATTTTCTATCATTGTCATATTTTTTTGGACCTACTTTATTGCTTCATGCATGTTTAAAGGCATCACAGCACTCAGTAACTCCTCTGCTGTAGAACAGAGCAAACACACATCGGTCCTGGGTCGTGGAATAAAAGTGTAGAATGAAAGAGTGTCAAAAGCAGCACATGAGCTTATAGA
The DNA here is from genome assembly GCA_033459395.1 of Hemibagrus guttatus. Lineage (NCBI taxonomy): Eukaryota > Metazoa > Chordata > Actinopteri > Siluriformes > Bagridae > Hemibagrus > Hemibagrus guttatus. Next base: position 3,562,605 of record JAUCMX010000004.1, read on the forward strand.
GACGGAAAGAAAGGCTGCACCGGGTGGTCAGACACTTTCTTGGCTTGTGTTGGGGCTGTAAAGCTCGGCATTGAGAAGCTTCACACTTCCCAGAAAGCGAGATTCAACCTGAACGACGCTGAGCCCAAAGATCTGCTGTGCTGCACTGGCTCTCTGAAATACAGCAGCTGAATAGAAACGCTATTCAAATCTAGAAATAAATAAATAAATAAGAAGAATCAAAAGTGCTGGGTAAAGTGCATAAAATGCTTCGAGCAGCAAAAAAGCAAGAGAAAGACAGATAGAGGGTGAAGGAGTGAGACGGCGAGATGGAGTGGCATGCTATCTCCGGGGGTTCATTTCGTTCAGCTCTCTGAAGGCTAAAGTGAGTTAGTTGTCTCTCAGCACAGATCTCATTACAGCATCAATCCAAACTGATCTGTCACTTTCCATTTCTCCAGCTCCTCTTACATACACATACATACTCACTCCCTCTCTCTCTCTCTCTCTCTCTTTCTCTCTCTCTCTCTCTCTTTCTTTCTCCCTCACATCTCTCCGTCGTACAGCAGGTCGGCTGTTCTCTCCGTGGCCCGGTGCTTTGAGTAATGGGTTTATAAAACAGTGGAGTGCTTTGTGAGAAGCGGTGTGAGTGAAGGGCCGAGCTGTTAAAGTGCCTGCACCGCAGGGACTTCCACTCCACTGCCAGGACACGTTACCATGACGCCGTCGACCCGGTGCTTAGAAATCAGACCGATGTGCCCTCTGTACGACCTTGTTTCAAACCAACCGCTTTCTCAGAACAAGAACAAACGCTGTAGCTAAATTTCAGCTAAAAATCTCGTTCTCCTCACCCTCCATCGGCGTGTTGCTGTCAGGACGGTTGGCGAAGACCACGTCCACGTATTCCAGCTGCATCCTCTGTAGGGAGCCTTTGAGACCTGGAACGAAAATGAGACTGAAGTTAGCATGTTATAGACCCAGAAACTTCTTCAAGAACTTAGTAGCTTCTTCTTCTTCTCCCCCGCAATAAACTAGAGGTGTGTTTCCATATTCTGAACATTTTAAGAAACCCATGAATGTTTTCAGGAACATGGGGCCTTTAAAAAAACTGTTCCATGAAAAGTAAACTTTTTGGAAATATTTTTAGAAATCCAGACTCTTGTTATTACATTTCCACCAGAGCAGAATTTTCACAAACTCAGGATCCCAAAATCTATTTATTTATTTATTTATTTATTTATTTATTTATTTATTTAATAAATTTTTTTTATTTGTCTGTCTGTCTGTCTGTTTGTTTGTTTGTTTTAAATAAATATATCCACCAACTGAAACTTTTTCTGAATCCAGGAATCTGTTTTTCTGTTTTATTTATTCATTCATTGTCTACCGCTTATCTTAACTACACTCGGGTCACGGGGAGCCTGTGCCTATCTCAGGCGTCATAGGGCATCAAGGCAGGATACACCCTTTGCGAACCCTTTGCTGTACCTGGCAATAAAAACTTTTCTGATTCTGATTCTGACCCTGGACGGAGTGCCAACCCATCGCAGGGCACACATACACACACTCTCATTCACACACTACAGACAATTTAGAGATGCCAATCAACCTACAATGCATGTCTTTGGACTGGGGGAGGAAACCGGAGTACCCGGAGGAAACCCCCGAGGCACGGGGAGAACATGCAAACTCCACACACACATGGCGGAGGTGGGAATCGAACTCCCAACCCTGGAGGTGTGAGGCAAACGTGCTAACCACTAAGCCACCATGCTCCCTGTTTTTATTTATTTATTTATGTATGTATGTATGTATGTATGTATGTATGTATGTATGTATGTATGTATGTATGTATGTATGTATGTATGTATCTATCTATCTATCTATCTATCTATCTATCTATCTATTTATTTATCTGTCTGTTTGTTTGTTTTAAATGAAAACTTGGGAAATATTGGTTTGCTCTATCAAGTGAAACCTTTTCTGAATCCAGGAATCCTTTTTTTCTGTTATTTTATTTATTTTTTTTTAAACTTTTTTTCTCCAAAAGTAGAGAACTAAAAAACTTTTCTAACTTTTTTTTAACCAAAGGGAGAATAATCTCACAAAATTTGATTGTTTTTCCAGGAACAAAACTTTTTTTTTTAATTGATTCAGGAACCCAGGAACTTTACAAAAAAAACAAAAAAAAAAAAAAAAAACTTAGGCACCTTTGGCATGTTTCAATGTTTGTTCAAGAAACTTGCTCAAAAACCTAGAAACCTTTTTAAAAACTTTTCATGAGCTTCTACAAATAGAATCTTTGGAATCAAGGAATGGTTTTCAGAAACTCAGGAACTTTTGGTGTGTTTCCAATCAAGGAACCTTTTCAGGAATTTTTTTTTTGGAAACACAAAAAGTTTTTCTATGGTTCCACGAAAGAAACCATTTAGGGAACATAGGAAGTAACTGGGAAGCAGTTATCTTTCTTTGGAAACTCAGAAACGTCTGGTCTTTAGAAACTTTCTGAAGATTTCTCAGAAATATATGAAGTTGTTCAATTCAATTTTAATTCAATTTTATTTGTATAGCGCTTTTAACAAAGAGTATTGTCTCAAAGCAGCTTTACAGAACATAAGAAACAATAAACATACAAACAAACAGTCCTAGATGTTAGCCAAAATTTTCCCTAGTGAGCAAGCCTGAGGTGACTCGGGCGAATGTGGCAAGGAAAAACTCCCTTAGATGGTATTAGGAAGAAACCTTGAGAGGAACCAGACTCAAAAGGGAACCCATCCTCATCTGGGTGACACCGGAGAGTGTGATATGAACAATGTCCTTTCTGCATTAGTTGTGTGATGCAGATACAGCATGTGTAGAATGTTATGTGTAAAATGTCCACATAGGGTTGGCAGTGCTGCTTTGATTACTCCAGTCCTCAGAAAGCAGAACCCGGCTGGAGCTGGTCCATCTCTGGATGCCACAGGAGCTGGCACAATCTCTGTGTGACTCGGGGATGGGTAGAAGAAGGGAAACAAATGGAAAGGAATTAGCGTAGCTGCTATTCATAATATTAGCAGGCACTAGATGATGATGTGCATTTAATCAGATGTATTGGAGTACAAAGTTATGGGATTTATTAGGTGTATGCCTGGCTAAAGAGATATGTCTTTAGTCTATGTTTGAACGGGGAAAGACTGTGTCTGAGCCCCGAACACTGTCAGGAAGACTGTTCCAAAGTTTCGGAGCTAAATACGAAAAAGCTCTACCCCCTTTTGTAGACTTTGATATTCTGGGAACTACCAGAAGCCCTGGAGTTTCGAGATCTTAAGGAGCGTGATGGATTGTAATGTGTTAGAAGACTGGCTAGATACGTGGGAGCTGAACCATTTAGAGTCTTGTATGTAAGTAGTGCTAGTTTTTTAATCAATTCTAAACTTAACAGGTAGCCAGTGCAGGGATGATAATATTGGAGGGTTTTATGGTCATACTTTCTTGACCTGGTAAGGACTCTGGCTGCATTCTGGACTAACTGTAGCTTGTTTATTGAGGATGTAGGACAACCACCAAATAACGCATTACAATAGTCCAGTCTGGAGGTCATGAATGCGTGAACTAGCTTTTCTGCATCAGATTTCAGATAAAATGTTCCTAAGCTTGGCAATATTTCTGAGGTGGAAGAAGGCTATTTTTGTAATGTCGGAAATATGTTTTTCAAAGGACAAACTGCTGTCTAAAAATTACACCCAGGTCTTTCACTGTAGAGCTATTAGTAATAGAACATCCTTCTAAGTACAGGTTGAATTGTGAGAGCTTCTGTGTACTCGGTTTTTGGACCAATCAGTAATATCTTCGTCTTATCAGGATTTAGTAATAGAAAATTATCGGTCATTCAATCTTTAATATCTTTAACACACTCTGCTTTAAACTAGACAGTTTAGATATTTCATCTGGATTTTTATGAGATATATAACTGGGTATCGTCAGCGTAACAATGGAAACTAATCCCATGCCTTCTAATAATGTTGCCTAAGGGAAGCATGTATATTGAGAAAAGCAGAGGTCCTAAAACTCCTCTGTTCAGGAAAACAGGAACTTGTGATTTTTTTTTAAAAGGGAAATTTTAAAAAAAAATCTCTATTATATAATTGGTTGAAAACAAGCTAGACAAGCTGACCAATCAGCACACTCCTCCAGGAGCTAGTGGTAGGAACAGTAATAGTGCGTCCAGAAACAAAAGGGAATCTTGGTGGAAACATACCTTTTTTGTGCTACACAGCTAGCAAAGTTCCTCTGGAGAAAAGAGTGAGAATGTTATAGATGTAACAAGCGACTGAAATGAAGAGCAGAGCAGAATGCAGGTCTCATTAGAAAAGCTCCAACTGGTCCCCTGGAGTTTGGGAATGATGCAAAACATTAGCAGGTTCCCAGGGTGAACGGGTTTATGAGCTTTTCCCAAAGATGCAGCAGTTCTTAAATCTGGAGCTGTGCTCATTTCTGACAGGGAGCTGCTTCTGGAGCTCTCTGGAGCTCCTCTGTGTCCATTAGCCCCAAATACTGAGCCATCAGCAGCCATATACACCTGACAAGAAGAACTGTAATAGACCTCTCTACAGATATAGATACTCTCTCTCTCTCTCTCTCTCTCTCTCTCTCTCTCTCTCTCTCTCTCTCTGTAACTCTTGCTTTCTGTCTGTCTGTCTGTCTGTCTGTCTGTCTCTCTCTGTCTCTGTCTCTCTCTCTCTTGCTTTCTGTCTGTCTGTCTGTCTTTCTCTCTTTCTCTCTCTCTCTCTCTCTCTCTCTCTCTCCCTCTCTCTCTCTGTATCTCTTGCTTTCAGTCTCTCTTTGGCTTTCTCTGTCTGTCTGTCTGTCTGTCTGTCTCTCTCTCTCTCTCTCTCTCTCTCTCTCTCTCTCTCTCTCTCTCTCTCTCTCTCTCTAAAACCTGCAGTGTAGAACATCTCTGCTGTAGAAGTGCTGCATTGCACCGCCACAACTGGCACATCTCTAACGTTTACATCAGAGAAAAATCCAGTTAAATCCAGATATTCTATACACTCAGTAATCCCTGTGCTGTAGGGAAAATATTATGTATGTAAAATATTAAGTGATTATATTCCATCATTAGATGTCCATTACACAGATACAGTGATGAAACAGAGCTTATACATTGTCCTTTTTGTTGGTTATATCACAGTAATCACTATAGATCACTAGGATATAGTGGGGTATATGGTATATCTTGATCTTGATGAATGAGCTCTTTGTACAAACAGTTCTGTATAGCGGAATAGAGGGATAAAGGTGAAAGAGTGATAGAGGAATCGTAGATTAAAGACATATCTCTTTAGCCAGGCATACACATAATTCATCCCATAACCTTGTACTCATCTGATTAAATGCACATTATCATCTAGTGCTTGCTAATATTATGAACAGCAGCTACACAAATTCCTTTCCATTTGTTTCCCTTCTTCTACACATCCCGAGGCATCTAGAGATTGTGCCAGCTCCAACAGACCTTCAGTGAGAAGAGGACAACCCTGCAAGGATCCAGAGGCATCCAGAGATGGGGATTCGTGAGGATTTTGGTATTCAAAGCAACGATGCCAGCCCTATGTGGACTTTAAGGATGACAACAACCTCCTAATTAATACACACACTAACATTCTGCATATGCTGTATCTGCATCACACAACTGTAGAAAGGACATTGTTCATATCACACTCTCTGGTGTCACCCAAATGAGGATGGGTTCCCTTTTGAGTCTGGTTCCTCTTAAGGTTTCTTCCTCATACCATCTAAGGACATGGCTCATCATGGCTGATGCTATGGGAACGCTTCTATGTGGAAGTTGTGTCTGAAGCTCTGTGTGAAATCATGCCGATTTATCAGCTTGGGTAGGTCATGCGACGAGCACAAAGCGGAGCGCACCAGCAAGACCATAAAAGGTGCATCTACGTCACAGTACTACAGCTTCTTTGTCTTCAGGAAGCACTCTGTGTATCTTTGTGTTGATTGTTTGTCCTGTCTGTCTAGACTAGGAAAAAAGAAGAAGAGATATATATATATATATATATATATATATATATATATATATATATATATATATATATATATATATATATATATATATATATATATATATATATTCTTCGTTTTTCCTAGTCTAGGCAGGGGACAATAATTGTCCTCAAAATGTAGCAGGGCACAGCATATATATATATATAAAATATTAGGAAAGATGGCATGTTCAGAAAGTGTGTGCATCTGTGCCCTGCTACATTTTGGGGGAGGACTCGCACTTTTTCTGCGTTGTTTGTTTGATAGAGGAGCATGCACATGTGGCTCTCGAGGGAGCCAGCTGCGTGCGCTGCGAAACCTTTCCTCTCTGTAAACTCTGTGCTTGCTTAATTATTTTCTCTGGCCAAGTGCCTGGGCCTCGTGACTCTGGTCCCGAGTTTGCTGAGGCAGCGTGCCGACTTAGGTCATGGGTCTCTCAGGTTGAATTAGTGGAGGCAGAACAAGAGACGGGTGATCCCCTTACTCTTTCCCTCTCTTCCGACTCGGATTTTCCCGCTTCGGCTCCGGGAGATCGTTTTGTGATTTCTCCTGACCCGAACAAGGAATTATTGTCTTCATCGAACTCTAAGGAGCTCAATGTGGGCGATGATGAGCGGTATGTCACTGAATTGATTCTTGAGTGAAAGCAATCAGTGGCGTTCATGCTGTTGAGTTTCACGCACTAAGCTCACTAAGCTCATTCCACGTTCGCTTGCTTGTATTTCTAGCCAAGTGCTTGTGCTGTGTGGCTCGATTCCCGCATCTGTCGAGGCAGCGTGCCGGATTCTCTCATTGTTTCACGGCTTCGTGAATCCCTTTCGTCCTCTCAGCTGACTCTAATACCTCCATCTCAGCTCTGGGAGTTCGCTTTGCGATTTCTCCCAACCTAGATGATATAATGATATAGGATATAATGTTATCTGCATCAGACTCTGTTGAGCTCGATGTGGACAACAAGGAGCGAACAGCATCGAATTGCATTCTATGGTGTTCGAAAAAAAGCCACTGCTGACTATTGTGGACTTGATGAACAGGGGAAAGGGCTCATCAATGAGGTCTGAATTCTGCCAGGCCACAGATTTAGCCCTCTGTGCCACAAAGCAGATAGCCCATGCCATTGGCCGTTTTATGACTGCATTTAGTTGCCACAGAGAGGCAATATGACAGACATAAAAGAAAGGGACAAACCTTTCTTTTAGAAGTCCTGGTGTCTCCTAAGGGCCTGTTCTTTCTTTGCCACAGTGAGGAGCTAGGGCTAGGCCAGTACCCACTAGCCCCAGCCTGGCCTGCTGAGGCAGGGAAAGAAGGCTAGCATTGCAACCTGAACCACCCCATGTGCAATCTGGGTCACTGGCCAGTACTTAGGGGCAGGTCCCACAGGCAAGTGACAACCATCTCCACCATGTGGGCCAGAAAGGAATCCTAATGCCCAAGGGCTAGGGTTCTCAGGGATGCCCCTTTAGGGCCATTTCCACTGCTGCCTACCTTCCGGTTCTTTGCAGTTCAGCCATGAACACCCATGCTCCTGCTCCTTATGTGTTGCCACCTCCTGGGTTAGCCCCTGCCAGCTTGCTGTTTCAGGGCACTATGCAAGATGAAAACAGCGAGAGGATAACACCTCTCTCAGATCACCTGACAGCATGGAAGCTTCTGCCGGGTGCACCACAATGGGTTCTGTGGTAAAAGGCTACAGAATCCAGTTTTTCCTTCCATTATTCTTTCCGGGTGTGCTGCCGACTGTTGTTGACACAAACAAAACCTCATTCCTCCATGAGGAACCTCC
>JAUCMX010000004.1:3580405-3590405 GCA_033459395.1 Hemibagrus guttatus
CACCTCCACCATGTGTGTGTGGAGTCTGCATGTTCTCCCCGTTCCTCGGGGGTTTTCTCCGGGTACTCCGGTTTCCTCCCCCAGTCCAAAGACATGCATTGTAGGTTGATTGACATCTCTAAATTGTCCGTAGTGTGTGAGTGAATGAGAGTGTGTGTGTGCCCTGGATGGGTTGGCACTCCGTCCAGGGTGTATCCTGCCTTGATGCCCGATGACGCCTGAGATAGGCACAGGCTCCCCGTGACCCGAGTATAGATCGGATAAGCGGTAGACAATGAATGAATGAATGAATGAATTTCTACAGAGTGGAGTTGAAGTGTATTTCTACATCCTGTTCCCTGAAATGAAACTGAATTGTTCTCACGTCAGTGCAGGACTCATGGGTTATGATTTTGCGCAAAAACACAAGAGTCTTGTGTTTATAAAAATAAATGTCTTCGTGAACTCTGATTGGTTTAGAGGACATGACGATGCGTGTCCAGGAAAAAAAAAACGTAACACACAACCTAGTAACGTAAGAGATGTGATGTGTCCGTCGATGTCCAAGATAGTGTGAGAAGTAGTTCTTGGTGTGTGCACATGTGTGTGTGTGTGTGTGTGTGTGAGAGAGAGAGAGAGAAAGAGAGAGAAAGAAGTAATATAATATAAACATCAGTCCAGGAGTTTCATCCTCGCTGGAGAGATTAAGAAGACAGATCACACTCAGTCTCTCATAAAATCCACAAAACAAGCCGAAACACAATCCTGCGTCTGAGCTCCTTCAGGGAACTGAACCTCTGCAGCTGCTTTTTCTGCTTCACTGCAGATGACACCGGGCCTTGTTCTACTGAGAGCGAAGGAAGACACTTCTAAAATCTTTCTAATGAACAAGATTTTGCCTGGAAAGAATCCAAGGATGAAGATGAGGATGAGGATGAGAGACAAACGTCTCTGTCCTGTGTGTGGAGTCACTGAGGAGGAGGAGGAAGAAGAGGAGGAGAAAGAGGAACAGGAGGAACAGGAGAAGAAAGAGGAGGAGCAGGAGGAGGAGAAGGAGAGGAAGGAACAGGAGGAGGAGCAGGAGGAGGAGCAGGAGGAGGAGCAGGAGGAGGAACAGGAACAGGAGGAAGAATAGGAGGAGGAGGAACAGGAGGAGGAGGCAGAGGAAAAGGAGGCAGAGGAACAGAAGGATGAGGAACAAGAGGAGGAGGAACAGGAGGAGGAGGAACAGGAGGAGGAGGCAGAGGAAAAGGAGGCAGAGGAACAGGAGGAGGAGGAACAAGAGGAGGAGGAACAGGAGGAGGAGGAACAGAAGGAGGAACAGGAGGAGGAACAAGAGGAGGAGGAACAGGTGGAGGAACAAGAGGAGGAGGAACAGGTGGAGGAACAAGAGGAGGAGGAACAGGTGGAGGAACAAGAGGAGGAGGAACAGGAGGAGGAGGAGGAACAGAAGGAGGAACAGGAGGAGGAGGAGGAGGAACAAGAGGAGGAGGAACAGAAGGAGGAGGAGGAAGAGGAGGTGCTTTAACTGTAATGTCAAACAGCACCAGCTTCAAATGCAACATTAAACTAAAATCAGACACAATTACTATTACATAAACACAATGGGATATTTAATACACACACACACACACACACACACACACACACACAATGCGAGTTTGACTAATACACACACAAAGAGCGTTTGTGTGTGTGTGTCTGTGATACTCTAGCTGTGTGTGTGTGCGTGCGTGTGTGTGTGTGTGTGTTTGAAACTCTTGCACTGTGTGTGTGTGTGTGTGTGTGTGTGTGTGAGATACTCTAGCAATGTGTGTGTGTGTGTGTGTGTGTGTGTGTGTGTGTGTATTTGTAAAATATTAAAACAAAATCTGTGCTCTTCTCTTCCAGTCACGCAGTTTTCTCTGTTTAACTGTTTGACCGATTCTAACAACTGATTTGATTTAAATCAATCTCTCTCTCTCTCTCTCTCTCTCTCTCTCTCTCTCTCTCTCTCTCTCTCTCTCTCTCACACACACACACACACACACACACACACACACACACACACAGATATCCCTGCAGACACACATACTGTACCTCCAGCACTTTTTCTTGATAATGTTTCCCAGGATGAGTTCAGCTCTGTGGAAGACAGCAGAAGCTCATTAGCCCTGGTCAGAAGGTGTATAGTGGTGTGTATGTGTGCAGTTGTGCGAGTTTGTGTGTTTTTGTGTTTCTGTGCCTCCTGAGCAGCGAGAGTTATGGATACGATCCTGGATTTAAAATAAACTGATCGCTAAACCACTGGCTCACTAACCGGAGTTCATTTCTCACTCACTTTCCTGCAGCGTAAACCTCAGCCGTGTCAAACAGGTTCACACCGCTCTCGTAGGCTATGGTCATCAGCTGCTCTGCTACCTGCAACACACACACACACACACACACACACACACACACACACACACACACAAAATTAATGATGCTGATCATTGATCATTTTCCTTTACTAGTGATTTATTCTTCTTCTAAGTGCAGTGAACCGAGTCAGTTCCTGTTCTCTCTTCTGTTATAGCAGCTATAAACAGCAGCTCTTTCCCTCACCAGCCTCTCTCTGAAGCGGGCTGAGGTGTGTTTGATTGTCTAGTTGGTGTGTTGTGGTTTTTGTGTTAGTGTGTGTATTGATGTGTGATGTGGTGTTTGTGTTGATGTGTATATGTATGTGTTGGTGTGGCATAAAGTGTTTGTGTTGGTGTGTGAGCATGTGTGTGTGTGTGAGTGTGTTGGGATGTGAATTTGTTGGTGTGTGTGTGTGTGTGTGTGTGTGTGTGACTGTGTGTGTGTGTGTGTGTGTGTGTGTGTGTGTGACTGAGTGTGTGTGTGTGACTGTGTTGGTGTGTGAGTGTGTGTGTGTGACTGTGTTGGGGTGTGTGTGTGTGTGTGTGTGTGTGTGTGTGTGAGTATGTGTGTGTGTGAGTGTGTTGGGGTGTGAGTATGTGTGTGTGAGTGTGTTGGTGTGTGAGCGTGTTGGTGTGTGAGTGTGTTGGTGTGTGAGTGTGTGTGTGTGTGTGTGTGTGACTTTTTGAGGGGGTGGGGTGTTGGGGGTGAGTGTGGGTTTTGGGGTGTGGGGTGTGTTGGGGTGTGGAGGGGGTGGGGTTTTTGGGGTGTGGGGTGTTGGGGGTGGGGTGTGTGTGTGGGGTGTTTGGGGAGTATGTTGGGGTGTGGGGGGGGAGTGTGTTGGGGTGTGAGGGGGGGATGTGTGTGTGAGTGTGTTGGTGTGTGAGGTTGGGGGGGTGTTGGGGTGTGAGTGTGTTTGGTGTGTGAGTGTGTTGGTGTGTGAGCGGGGGGGGTTGGTGTGTGAGCGTTGGGGGTGTGGGGTGTGAGGGGGTGTGTTGGGTGTGTGAGTGTGTGTGTGTGAGTGTTGGGGGTGTGAGTGTGTTGGGGTGTGAGTGTGTTGGGGGTGTGTGTGTGTGTGTGTGTGTGTGTGTGTGGGATGGTGTGTGAGTGTGTTGGGGTGTGAGTATGTGTGTGTGAGTGTGTTGGTGTGTGAGTGTGTTGGGGTGTGAGTGTGGTGTGTGAGTGTGTTGGTGTGTGAGCGTGTTGGTGTGTGAGCGTGTTGGGGTGTGAGTGTGTTGGGGTGTGAGTGTGTTGGGGTGTGAGGGGTGTGTGTGAGTGTGTTGGTGTGTGAGCGTGTTGGTGTGTGAGCGGGGGGTGGGGTGGGGTGTGAGGGGGGGGTGTGTGTGTGAGTGTGTTGGTGTGTGAGTGTGTTGGGGTGTGAGTGTGTGTGTGTGAGTGTGTTGGTGTGTGAGTGTGTTGGGGTGTGAGCGTGTTGGGGTGTGAGTGTGTTGGTGTGTGAGTGTGTTGGGTGTGAGTGTGTTGGTGTGTGAGTGTGTTGGTGTGTGAGTGTGTTGGGGTGTGAGGGGGGTGTTGGGGTGTGAGTGTGTTTAGTTCTCAGGAGAAGGTCAGTGCAGCACTTTGCTCTCTCTGTAACACGAAGTAATCAGTGTGCACTGAACCCTGAATAATGTTCTCCAGAGCACTGTGTGTGTGTTTTGTGTGTGTGTGTGTGTGTGTGTGTGTGTGTGTGTGTGTGTGTGCTAGATTACCTCCTAGGGGTCTTTTCTAAAGCAGCTTATCTAATGTGATTTGCTTTCTCTGAGGCTCGGCCTGGAATCTAAAACATTCCTTTTTTCCGTCTTTGGCTCGGACAGAATCCCGAGTCACACAAAAACCAGAGGAAAGTGAAAAAGATGAGAAGCGGAAGAAAGTAAGAAGAGAAGAAGACTTCTTAAGGTATTGAGCTGTGTCTTGGCTGACTTCCGTGCCATGAAGCACATTAAGCGTATTGGAGATTTCTGTCCAGAACAGTAACTGACTTCACCGAGCCATTAAAGATGACTTAGCCATTAAAGATGGCCGACTGCGTAAACCTTGCTAGCAGAGCTAAACGCTAACGCCTGCTAACTTCTGTGATGAACGGATATAGCTTTATCTTCCACATCACTTCACATCAGATAAACACACAGAAGCGAGGCTCGGGCTGATTTCTTGTGTAGCCCACACTATAGATTCATGCAGCTGATCAGTTGCAGTGGGGTCATGTGATCACATAGACACGCCCCCTACATTTCATCTCCATTTGATATTATTTACTCAGTTATCCTTTTTTGTGTTTGTGTTGAAGTTTGTTGAGGTGTGTTGATGTGTATGTTTGTCAGTTGGTGTGTGTTGAATCATGTGAGTTGGTGTGTGTGTGTGTGTGTGTTGGGGAGTCGGTGTGTTTTAAGGCGTGTGTGTTGGTGAGTTAGGTAAGGTGTGTTTGTCAGTTGGTGTGTGTTGAGGTATGTGAGTTGGTGTGTGTGTATGTTGAGGTGTGCATTGGTGTGTTAAGGTGTGTGTGTTGAGGTGTGTGTTGGCATGTGTGTTGGTTTGTGTTGAGGTGTGTGTTGGTGTTTGTGTGTTGGTTTGTGTTGAGGTGTGTGTTGGTGTTTATGTGTGTTGGTTTGTGTTGAGGTGTGTGATGGTGTGCATTGAGGTGTGTGTTGGTGTGTGTTTGTCAGTTGGTGTGTGTATGCTAAGGTATGTGTTTTGATGTGTGTCTTGGTGTGTGTTGAGGTATGTGTGTTGAGGTGTGTGTTTGGTGTGTGTCTTGGTGTGTGTTGAGGTATGTGTGTTTTGATGTGTGTTTGGTGTGTGTCTTGGTGTATGTGTTGAGGTGTGTGTATTGTGTGCGTGTTGAGGTGTTTATGTTGGTGTGTGTGCATTGGTGTGTTAAGGTGTGTGTATTTGTCAGTTGGTGTGTGTATGTTAAGGTATGTGTTTTGATGTGTGTCTTGGTGTGTGTTGAGGTATGTGTGTTGAGGTGTGTGTTTGGTGTGTGTCTTGGTGTGTGTTGAGGTATGTGTGTTTTGATGTGTGTTTGGTGTGTGTCTTGGTGTATGCGTTGAGGTGTGTGTATTGTGTGCGTGTTGAGGTGTTTGTGTTGGTGTGTGTGCATTGGTGTGTTAAGGTGTGTGTGTTGGTGTGTGTATTTGTCAGTTGGTGTGTGTATGTTAAAGTGTGTGTCTTGAGGTGTGTGTGTTCAGGTGTGTGTTTTGAGGTGTGTGTGTTTCGGTGTGTGTTGAGTTGTGTTTTTTGAGGTTTGTGTCTTGGTGTGTGATTTGAGGTGTGTTGAGGTGTATGTTTTGAGGTGTGTGTGTTGAGGTGTGTCTTGGTGTGTGTCTTGGCGTGTGTTGAGGTGTGTGTGTTGAGGTGTGTCTTGGTGTGTGTCTTGGCGTGTGTTGAGGTGTGTGTTTTGATGTGTGTCTTGGTGTGTGTTGAGGTGTGTGTTTAGTATGTGTCTTGGTGTATGTGTTGAGGTGTGTATATTGTGTGCGTGTTGAGGTGTTTGTGTTGGTGTGTATGCACTGGTGTGTGTTGGTGTGTGTGTTGGTGTGTGTGCTTGTCAGTTGGTGTGTGTTGGTGAGCTGGTGTGTGTGTTTTGATGTGTGTCTTGGTGTGTGTTGGTGTGTGTGCGTTGGTGTGTTAAGGTGTTTTTGTTGGTGTGTGTTGAGGTGTGTCTGTGTGTGTGTGTGTGTGTGTGTGTGTGTGTGTGTGTGTGTGTGTGTGTGTGTGTGTGTGTGTGGTGTGTGTGTGTTGATGTCCATCCTCATCCTTCATTGCGTTTACATTTAATAAAGTTGACAGTTTAGAGGAGAAACACAAAAACAAAAAGAGGGGAAGAAAAACTGCTCAGTATGCAGAGTTCTGTGAAGTGAAAGCACTTGTCACTGGCATTGGTGTTAGACTGAGAGCCTCTCTGCTGCCACACACACACACACACACACACACACACAACACAGACTCACACTAATCCACCTGCCAACGTAAGTGCCTCATTTTTCCTGCCAGTTTTCTTTTGTCTCTCTCAAGCCTCGAGCATAAAACACTGTCACTTTGTGTACCAAGATTCCTGACATCCATCTCGCCTGAGGAGATCCACTGTGTCATCGTGTGTGTGTGTGTGTGTGTGTGTGCATGTGTGTGTGTGTGTGGATGATGACCCGGACGACAGAAGTGAGAGCCCTTGCCCCAGATGCACCCTGAGGTTCTGATCTCTTTGCCTCTCGGAAATAAGGACGAGGACACCGAGTCTGGTGGCTAGTGAAGCTCTGGAGGTCATCAGAACACAGAGAAACGTAAACAACGTCATGTTTGCTCTAACTTAGAGTTGAAACCTGAAGCTGTTCCAGCTGTTTCCTTCCTCAGGTGCATTAAGAGCAACAGCTGTACTGAGCTTCATCAGTATAATCTCCTGAAGTGAGCAGATGGAGACCAGCCTGGAGCTCCCTCAGGTCATCACAGCAGCAGCATCACACCTGAGACACACACTTCCTGTTTTATTCCAAGGTGAGGTGTGTGTTGAGGTGTGCATATTGGTGTGTGTGTCTTGGTGTGTGTTTTGAGATGTGTGTGTTGAGGTGTGTGTTTTGTTGTGTGTTGAGGTGTATGTTTTGAGGTCTGTGTTGAGGTATGTGTGTCTTGGTGTGTGTTTTGGTGTGTGTCTTGGTGTGTGTTTTGGTGTGTGTTTTGGGGGGGAGGTGTGTGTTTTGAGGTGTGTGTGTTGAGGTATGTGTTTTGGTGTGTATTGAGGTGTGTGTTTGTTGAGGTGTGTGTCTTGGTGTGTGTTTTGGTGTGTATTGAGGTGTGTGTTTGTTGCGGTGTGTGTCTTGGTGTGTGTTGAGGTATGTGTGTGTCTTGGTGTGTGTTTTGGTGTGTGTCTTGGTGTGTGTTTCGGTGTGTGTTGAGTTGTGTTTTTTGAGGTTTGTGTCTTGGTGTGTGATTTGAGGTGTGTTGAGGTGTATGTTTTGAGGTGTGTGTGTCTTGGTGTGTGTCTTGGCTGTGTTGAGATATGTGTTTTGGTGTGTGTTGAGGTTTGTGTTTTGGTGTGTGTTGAGGTGTGTTTTTTGAGGTGTGTGTTTAGGTGTGTGTTTTGAGGTGTTGTGTGTTGAGGTGTGTGTCTTGGTCTGTGTTTAGAGGTGTGTGTGTTGAGGTGTGTGTATTGAGGTGTGTGTGTTGAGGTGTGTGTGTTGAGGTGTGTGTATTGAGGGTGTGTGTTGAGGTGTGTGTATTGAGGTGTGTGTTGAGGTGTGTGTGTTGAGGTGTGTGTGTTGAGGTGTATGTGTTGAGGTGTGTCTTTTGAGGTGTGTGTGTTGAGGTGTGTGTGCTGAGGTGTGTGTTTTGAGGTGTGTGTTTGAGGTGTGTGTTGAGGTGTGTGTGTTCAGGTGTGTGTTTTGAGGTGTGTGTGTTGAAGTGTGTGTGCTGAGGTGTGTGTGTTCAGGTGTGTGTTTTGAGGTGTGTGTGTTGAGGTGTATGTGTTGAGGTGTGTGTTGAGGTGTGTTTTTGAGGTGTGTGTGTTCAGGTGTGTGTTTTGAGGTGTGTGTGTCTTGGTGTGTGTTTCGGTGTGTGTTGAGTTGTGTTTTTTGAGGTTTGTGTCTTGGTGTGTGATTTGAGGTGTGTGTGTCTTGGTGTGTGTTTCGGTGTGTGTTGAGTTGTGTTTTTTGAGGTTTGTGTCTTGGTGTGTGATTTGAGGTGTATGTCTTGGCGTGTGTTGAGGTGTGTGTTTTGGTCTGTGTTGAGGTTTGTGTCTTGGTGTGTGTTGAGGTGTGTGTTTTGAGGTGTGTGTGTTGAGGTGTGTGTTTTGAGGTGTGTGTTGAGGTGTGTGTGTTGAGGTGTGTCTTTTGAGGTGTGTGTGTTGAGGTGTGTGTGCTGAGGTGTTTGTATTGAGGTGTGTGTTGAGGTGTGTGTGTTGAGGTGTGTTTGCTGAGGTGTGTGTATTGAGGTGTGTGTTGAGGTGTGTGTTTTGAGGTGTGTGTGTGTTGAGGTGTGTGTTTTGAGGTGTGTGTGTTCAGGTGTGTGTTTTGAGGTGTGTGTGTTGAGGTGTGTGTGTTGAGGTGTGTGTATTGAGGTGTGTATTGAGGTGTGTGTTGAGGTGTGTGTGTGTTGAGGTGTGTGTGCTGAGGTGTGTGTATTGAGGTGTGTGTTGAGGTGTGTCTTTTGAGGTGTGTGTGTTGAGGTGTGTGTGCTGAGGTGTGTGTGTTGAGGTGTGTGTTTTGAGGTGTGTGTGTTGAGGTGTGTGTCTTGGTGTGTGTCTTGGTCTGTGTTTAGAGGTGTGTGTGTTGAGGTGTGTGTGTTGAGGTGTGTGTGTTGAGGTGTGTGTATTGAGGTGTGTGTGTTGAGGTGTGTCTTTTGAGGTGTGTGTGTTGAGGTGTGTGTGCTGAGGTGTGTGTATTGAGGTGTGTGTGTTGAAGTGTGTGTGCTGAGGTGTGTGTGTTGAGGTGTGTGTTTTGAGGTGTGTGTTGAGGTGTGTGTTTTGAGGTGTGTGTGTGTTGAGGTGTGTGTTTTGAGGTGTGTGTTGAGGTGTGTTGAGGTGTGTGTGTTGAGGTGTGTGTTTCGAGGTGTGTGTGTTTTGAGGTGTGTGTGCTGAGGTGTGTGTGTGTTCAGGTGTGTGTTTTGAGGTGTGTGTGTTGAAGTGTGTGTGCTGAGGTGTGTGTGTTCAGGTGTGTGTTTTGAGGTGAGTGTGTCTTGGTGTGTGTTTCAGTGTGTGTTGAGTTGTGTTTTTTGAGGTTTGTGTCTTGGTGTGTGATTTGAGGTGTGTTGAGGTGTATGTCTTGGTGTGTGTCTTGGCGTGTGTTTTGGTGTGTGTTGAGGTGTGTTTTTTGAGGTGTGTGTTGATGTGTATGTTTTGAGGTGTGTGTGTTGAGGTGTGTGTTTTGAGGTGTGTGTCTTGGTCTGTGTTTAGAGGTGTGTGTATTGAGGTGTGTGTGTTGAGGTGTGTGTCTGTCGAGCTAAAGTCTGACTTGCGTGTGAGTAGAACTGTGCTCTTATCGTTTCTATGGTAACCGCCCATACAACACAGGGAGGTGTACAGTGGTAAAGTCTTCTGTAAGGAGACGATGGAAGGAGTCTCCAGTGTCAGCTCTGTTCAACAGAGAGAGAAACATGAGGCTGGTGATGGAGCGATCCTTTCCAGCTGTTGTAGCGTGTGTGACGAACAGGAAGTGAGGAACTGGAGTAAAATAATCAACAGTGATTATCAGCTGAAACATTTACCTCATCAGAAACCTGACCTCCAAAGGTCACCCAGGTCCCTACAGAAGAAAGAAAAACAATCATTAATACTGGAAACAACTTGAGGAACATCACAACACGGTTATTCCACTAGAGGAACCCCCAAACCCATGAATATCCTGAAGAACCCATGAGGAACCCGTCAAGAACCTTCAGGAACTCGAACAGCTCATAAACGTTTCCTAGAAAGAGTTAGAGCTGTGTAAGTAAAATCCAGCTTCAGGTGTTTTATACGCAGTGTTAGGAAATGATGCATGATTCCTGAAAGGATGTTTAGGCTTCTGCAGCAGGCAAGAGAGCAGAGGTGCATTCTGGGAAAGTGGTCGTTTTTACCTCACAGTCGCACAGCCAGTGATTGCACCATGGATGCTTTTTTTTTTTATTCTCAGCTTTAAAGCCCTTCGTCTCATTTGAAAGATACATTAGTAACACT
>JAUCMX010000004.1:3595405-3607905 GCA_033459395.1 Hemibagrus guttatus
ATTAAAACCCAAAACACTTCTCCATGGGGTGTCTACCCTCCCACTCAGCTTCTTCTTGTTTAAAACCTTAACAAGGCTCTGTAGAGCAGCTTCCCCGACACTGACCCAAAGTCCATCTCCCCTTCGCTCCGGCACTCCAGGAGGGGGCCTGCACACCCGTCGAGGTCAGGAGCAATGTTCACCCGGGGGAAAGGGGGTTTGCCCTTTCGCAGGACCAGTCTCTGTATGTTGATAGTCCATCAGCTGAACACGCTCCTCTGATGTAAGTGCAGACCTCCAGCGGTGTAGGAGCTGATTGACAACACGCCGGGACCGCAGTCCCATACGCGCTGCCAGGTCCTCTCCCCTTTTGACAAGTCTGATCCCGTGATGTTCACGAGCTCCCGGAGCGTCACAATGCCCGAGGAGACGAGTGTTCTGGACAGTGCAGGGACGGTCACACCGGAGAGTCCAGTCGCCCGCCGTATACCAGAGGCTCCTCCAGCAGCCAGTGTACTGATCGACAGCCCTTGTTTTTTTTTTTTAAAAACATTCCAGATTTTAAAAAAAGTCCACGGTAAAACATTGGTAATCCAGAAATTCCAGCATTTTGGTGTCCATTAAAAACAAAGTCTGTCCACCCCCAGTCCTTTAACTGGGGTGTAATAATCCACTGGCTGCTGCTCTCCATACTAGGTCTCTGGGTCCAGTGAGGAGCCCTCTGGATGAACTGGAGTCGGAAGGCTGGGGGCTCTGCTAGATAGCTGGACCACCCCCTGCCCTCCTTCCTCTTTCGGCAGGTGGAGAACGCTCTGTGGAATCCAGTGTAGACCTTTCCCAGAAGAAGTCCACCAACTGGGCCTGGATGTTTGCTAGCAGGTTCGGCGGCGGATCTACGCATGCCAGCTTGTGCCAAAGGGACGACGCGGCGAGGTTGTTGATAACCAGCGTTCCCCCCCCTGAAAGGACATCTTCGGGACCACCCGCTTCCACCTGCTCAGTCTGCCCTTCACGTGCTCTACAGAACCTTCCCAGTTTTTGTTTAAAAATTCATTGGTCCCCAGGTAGACACCCAAATATTTAAAACCACCTCTTTTCCACGCTAAGCCTCCTGGTAGTGTAGGTTGCCCACCCCCCCACTCCCCAACTAAAATGGCTTCACTCTTTGTCCAGTTAACCTTGGCAGAGGATAAAATCTGAAAGTCATTTAAAATAGCAGCTAAAACATTCACGTCTTCTTGTGTGTTTATCATGACTACCAGATCATCTGCATAAGCTAATAAATATACTGAGGCATTAGCGTGTGGAATATTAAAACCAGATAGAAAACTCCTTAACTTGTTTAAAAGAGGTTCAATCGCCAGAGAGTACAACATGCCTGAGAGGGAACAGCCCTCCCTTGATCCCTCTGTACACTCTAAAAGGGGCACATAAACCACCATTAACCTTTAGTACACTCTCAATTTCACAGTACAACACCCTGATCAGGGGCTACAAAACCTGGGTTAAACCCCGAAGGTTTCCAGCACCTTCCACAAATATTCATGCTCAACCCGGTCAAAAGCCTTTTCCTGATCTAGGAAAATCAGACCAGTCTTCAAGCCCAATAGCCTGGAGAGTCCAAAATGTCACGAATCAAATACACGTTATCGAATATGGACCTATCAGGCACAAAAGTACGTCTGGTCCTGGTGAATAAGCCGCTCCATTACCTTAGTCAGTCTCGAGGCTAATGCTTTTGAGAGCAGTTTTGTAGTCAGTGCACAGTAGTGAGACGGGGCCCCCAGTTCTTCGGTGTGTCAGGTCTCCCTTTTTCGGCAGCAGGGTCAGGACGGCCCTCCTGCAGCTCAAGGGGAGCTCCCCTTCCCCGTAACTGTCCCGTAGGAAAATCCAGCACGTCCTGCCCAAATGACAGCCCAGAAAGCCTTGTAAAACTCAGCCGGGAGACCATCTATACCTGACGCCCGTCCATTCTCCATTCTCTGGAGAGCCTCATGAAGCTCCTCCAGCGACAGCTCCCTGTCCAATTCTCGGGCCCGCTCGCTCAGAGAGCTTTGGCAGGCCCAGAGGAAGCTGTCCTCCACCACTTGTGCCCCTGACCACTCACTGCTGTACAGCTTTGAGTAAAAGCTTACTGTCTGCTTGCGAATTTCAGTGGACTCAGATAAGGGGTCCCCTGATTCTGTTCGAAACAGCATGTATGAGTCTTTTCTGTCCTTTCTTTTGCTCTAAACTGAAAAAGAACTTAGAAGGAGCGTCCATCTCGGCTGCGCTTTTAAAGGGGCGAGCGGCCCCAGCGCCCCCTGTGCTGTAATGTCTAACAGGTCGTTCATTTTGGTTTTTTTACTTTTGAGGGCTTCAATATGCCCTCGATCTCCGGTGGCCTCCAAACGCTGGAGTTCCCACTATTTCTATCTCCAGAGCTTTCAGAGATCTAACAATGTCTCTTGTGACGTTGAGAGTGTACTGTTGAAAAAAAACTTTGATTTGTGCTTTAGTAAAATCCCACCACAGCTGAAGTGAGCTAAAAGTTTGCCTTCTCTGATTTAAAACAATTCCATAAATAAGTAAAAGACTCTCTAAAATTAGCGTCTTCTAAAAGTGCAGTGTTAAAATGCCAGTAAGCACTCTAGGTTTAACGTTCTCTTTAGTGACCGACACTGTACCATGCTATGGTCAGAGATACTTACTGGAACAATAAAACACTTGAAAAAAAGCGTTAGCTGGTGTTTAAAACCATAAAAGCGATCTAGTCTCGCCAGGGAGAGTGAGTTGTCTAGGCATGGGCCCACGTGTACTGTCTCTTGTTCTTATTAAAAATTCTCCATATGTCACTTAACTTGTGGGCCTCCATCACCTCCCAAAAGACGCTTACGGGAAGCCACATGAGGTTCTGCGTGGTTCCGATCCAAATCATCCGTAGTACAGTTAAAATCTCCACCCAGAATTAAAATATCTGCAGTGTCCCCAGTCAGCAATAACATTGCTCAAGTGTCTAAAAAAAACCCTCCTCTCCACTGCACTGGTGGGAGTGTACACAAAAGATAAAAACTAAAACCTCATTCTCATAAAAAAACTTTCACTTTTAAAAGCCTCCCCGTTAAAATCTCTTCAACTGAATAAGAACAAGGGATAAAATTGCAAACAAAGAGCAAGGGACTCCACCACTGAGTGATGTGTTATGGCTTAAAATCACCAACCCATCCCACTCCTTCACCCAATCAGCAGCATTGCTGAATCACTGTGGGTTTCCTGCAGCATGACAACATCAATGTGCTTCTGCTTTAAAAGCCATAGAGTTTAGCTCTCTTATTCTGCTCTCTTTCCCCCATTAATATTTAAACTCGCAATATTAATTCCCAAACATTAAAATAAATAAAATAAATAAAACCAAACAGAGGGTAAAAACCACTCTAAATAAAAAACAACCCCACATTATTCATCGTCAGAGTTTTCCCTATTCACTCTCGTTATCAGTTTTTTTCAGACGGAAAATTTCTACATCAACAAAGCTCCTTCTCTTCTGAAGAACTTAACATCGTGAATGAACTGTTTGCGGTCAGGGAAAAACTCTTCCAATGCGACATTCTTCTGCCATTTGGGGGTTCCTTAAAAACTCTTTAATGTCCTCTGCACTATAAACGACATTAATCTGTTCCTCTTGAGAATCAAAAGTTAAAAACCCAGTCTGAGATGCAGTCATCACTGTCTTATTCTCGTTCCTCCACCTTCGTATCTTTCCTAGCCTGCTTTTTCCCCCTTTTCCCTTACCTTGTTTTTTTTCCCTTTTTTTTGGTACTTTGAAAACGGGCTCATCCGCCATGTCTACGTCTCCCCCTCCCCCCGCACTGGTGTAGTGTCCGGTGTTTCCATGCGGGTTTGCCCCTGCACCTGCCTCTGTCAGTGCAGGGGCTCCAGCATGCTCCAGAACCCACTGAGCTTTTCTCAGTAGACCACGGCTTCTTCCGGTCCGGTCGAGCCGAGGTGGCTCCGCCGCGGCCGGTTCGGCCGTGCGTGGCTTTTCCGGGGCTGACGTAGCTCCAGTGGGCGTCTGGGGTGCAGGCTGGGCTTGGGGGGCCTCCCCCCCCCCCGGGGGGGGGGGGAAACACCCCCCCCCCCCGGGAAATTTACTCTGCCCCTCAGGGCAGGCCCGAGCGAGGGTGTCCAGTCTGGCCACATTTAAAACACTTAATGTCTGTATCAGAAGAGACAAAGATGTTGTAATCGAAGCCTTCAACGGTGAAAATTTTAAAAAAAACGTTCAGCTCACCGACACCTTCTTTAAACAACATAAAAACCATTCTTCTGAAAGACACCCAAATGTTTCACCCCGTGGGGGGCTTACAGCCAAGGGGGATTTTCTTAATGGGGGGGGACCATTCGCCCGTCCCCAGACAGCTCTTTACCGATGGCCCCGTCCAAAAAAAAAGGAGGGGCATTAGACAACATGACTTTCTTAGCAGGGGAACTGAGGGGAGAAACCAATATCATCTCATTATTCACGACAATACCATTTTTTTCTCACTTTCTCCACATCGTTCAGGAAAACCACAATAGCACTGTTCATTCTTGAGGGGAGAGACGATGTTCTCATGCCCCACCACGTTACCGACTGCAAGGCAACAGTCTTCCACACTCGCCGCACACACTTTCACCACACCTTCCCACAACCCCACACACCCCCCACCCCACACCACCACCACACCCCTACACCACACCTCCCACCCCAAACCCCCACCACCGCGCCAACCCCCACACCAGTTACCGCCCCCCCACACACCCCCACCCCACCCCCACACCAACCCCCACACACAAAAAAAAAATAAATAAATAATCCGAGATATTACACGGAAAAAAAAAGCACTTTAGTGCCGGGAAAAAATTTGGGAAAACGCCAACCGCTCTCACGCCTCTACACGCCACCCTCGCTTCTCCGCCGCGCATGCGCAGAGAGAGAGAGAGGGGAAAGAAATTAAAAAGGGAGAAAATTGGGAAAAAAAGAGAGAGAGGAGAAAGAAGGAGGAAAGTGGGGGAAAGGGGGAGAGAAAAAGAGAGAAAGGGGGGAGAGTGAGAAAGGGGGTTGAGAGAAAGAGAAAAAGAGAGAGGAGAGGAGAAAGGGGAGAGAAAGAGAGGGGAAGGGGGAGAGAGAGAGAGAGAGAGAGGAGAAAGAGAGGGGGAGAGAAAAAGAGAGAAAGGGGGAGAGGGGGAAGGGGGAGAGAGAGAGAAAGAGTGTGGGGAAAAAGAGAGAGAGAGAGAGAGGGAGAGAGAGAAAGAGAAAAAGAGAAAGGGGGAGAGGGGAAGGGGGAGAGAAAAAGAGAGAGAGGGAGGGAGAAAGAGAGAGAAAAAGGGTGAGAGAGTGAGACAGGGAGATTGAGAAAAGAGAGAGAGAAAGAAAAAGAGAAAAGGGGAGGGGAAAGAGGGGGGAAGAGAGAGAGAGAGTGGGGAGGGAGAAAGAGTGTGGGGGGGAAAAAAGGGGGAAAAGAGAGAGAGAGAGAGAGAAAAAGATTAAAAAAAAGAGGGGAAAAAAAGAAATGGGGGGAGAGGAGAAGGGAAAAATTGGGGAAAAGAGAGAGAGAGAGAGAGAAAGAGAGAGAGGGAAAATTGAGAAAGAGAGAGAAAGGGGGAGAGGGGAAAAGGGGGATTAGAAAGAGAGAGAAAGAAAAAGGGGAGAAAAAGGGGGAGAAAGGGAGAGAGAAAGAGAGAGAAAGAGAGAGAAAGAGAGAGAGGGAAAAAATTGGGGAAAGAGAGAGAAAGAGGAGAGAGAGAGAGGAAAAAGGAGAAAGGGTGGAGAGGGGAAAGGGGGAGAGAAAAAGAGAGAGAAAAAGAGAGAAAAAGGGGAGAGAGAAAGGGGAGGGGAAAGAGGGGGAGAAAAGAGGGAGAGAAAAAGAGAGAGAGAGAGAGAGAGAGAGAGAGGGAGATTGAGAAAGAGAGAGAAAGGGTGAGAGAGTGAGACAGGGAGATTGGGGGGAAAGAGAGAAAAAGAAAGGGGGAGAGAAAGAGAGAGAAAGAGTGAGAGAGAGAGAGAGTGAGAGTGAGAAAGAGTGTGGGAAAAAGAAAGAGAAAAAGAGAGAGAGAGGAGAGAGAGAGAGATTAGAAAAGAGAGAAAAAAAGAGTGAGAGAGTGAGACAGGGAGATTGAGAAAGAGAGAGAGAGAGAGAGAAAGGGGAGAAAAGGGAGATTGAGAAAGAGAGAGAAAGAGTGAGAGAGAGAGAGTGAGTGTGTGTGAGAGAGAATGATAGACTACAGAGAGATGAGAGAGTAATAGAGAAGATGAATGTGAGTGAGGGAATGGAGGATATACTGGCTGAACTCCATGCTTATTTTTTCCATTTTCCGCCGCTTGTCATCCGTATCGATTGAACATGAAACAGAGATGAGAAGTGTCAGATCGCCCGAAACCCCATCACTGACTGGCTCCATCCAGCCTGTGGAGTATAAACCACAAAGCCAGAGCCACAAGGAAAGATCTCAGGTGAATGAGAGTGCTTTCAAAACACGCTGTGTTTGGTGTGTAAACAACACGGCGATCACGCTCGGGTCCGTTAAAGTCTGTTCTCTCGGTTTTTGCTTTGTTTTGACTCGTTTCAGGAACTGAATCATACGGATTTCTCTTTAAACTGAGCTGCAACGTACAGAGTAAGACAAAGTACAGAGCTGTAGTGCTGCAGAAATACACACTGGATGTGATACATTAAATGTTAGCTAAAATGCTAACATTTAATGAGAGCGAGCAAGAGAAAAAGAGAAAGAGAGAAAGAGAAAAAGACAGAGAGAGCAAGAGCGAGAAAGAAAGAGAGAGTGAGCAAGAGCGAGAGAGAGAGAGAGAAAGAGAAAAAGACAGAAAGAGTGAGAGGAAAAGAGAGAGTGAGCAAGAGAAAGAGCGAGAGAGAGAGAGACTTTTTTGACTTTTACAGTCCTTTATTTAAACAAGTCACATTATACATAAATCATGGTGACTCAATAAATAAATAAATAAATAGATAGATAAATAAATAAATAAATAAATAAATAAATAAATAAATAAATAAATAAATATTAAAACCATTTCAATAAATTAGATTAAGTGTAGCAGTGGATAGTTAAAAGTAGTGAGGATTAGTTAAGCTCCGGTGCAAAGCAGATCTCTCCTTCCTCAACAGAGCACAGAGCTTTCTCACAACACCACACTGTCTCAAACATCAGCAAATCATTCATACTCTTATAAAAAATTAAAATTCTTGATTTAACCAGTCTGGAGAAAATCCTTTAGCATCACAGTGTGTTTTGTGCAATTTTGTTTTTTCTGCTCAGGTAAATTGCCATTTTAGCTTGACCAAAAATAAAATTAATCAGTTGGCATTTGAACCTGTGTCTCTTGGCATATTTAAAACCAAGAATAAAACACTGAAAAGTAAAATCAACATTAAAAAACCTTAAAATGCTCCGTAAAAACACAAACAGTGACTGTATCCTGGAGCAGTGAATAAAAAGCATGAAAAACAGTTTCTCTCTGTGAACAGAAAGGACAGTCATGTGCAACATCAGGGTTTAAAACAGAGATAAAAGAGTTCACAGAGATAATACCATGTAAAATCCTCCATTGGAGGTCGGCAGCTCTTTTGGTTAATGGTGGTTTATACAGTGCCCTCCACTCTGGTTTAATATCATCATTAAAACCCAGAACACTTTTCCATGGGGTGTCTACCCTCCCACTCAGCTTCTTCTTATTTAAAACCTTAACACACGCTCTGTAGAGCAGCTTCCCTGACACTGACCCAAAGTCCATCTCCCCTTCGCTCTGGCACTCCAGGAGCGAACCTTCCGACCTGTCAAGGTTGGGAGCGATGTCCAGCTGCGGAAAAGATTCTGGGGAAAAGAACCCTTCTTCTGCAGGGTTGGTTTCAGTAATCTGATAGTCCATCAGCTGAACACGCTCCTTTGATGTTAAGACAGTCCTCCAGCGATGTAAGAGCTGATTGACAACACGCAGGGACCTTAGTCCCAAACATGCTGCCAGGTCCTCTGCCCTTGACAGGTCAGTCCCCGCGATGTTCACCAGCTCCCGGAGTGTCACGACCCTTGAGGAGATGAGAGCTCTGGACAGTGCAGGGGCGGTCACACCGGAGATGTCCAGATGTCTGCCGTGAATCAGGGGCTCCTCCAGTAGCCAGTGCAGCTTTCCATAGCCCTTGTTTCATTTTCTAAAACAGTTCCAGATTTTAAAAAGTTCACGGTAAAAACTCGGTAATCCAGAAATGTCCAGCGTTTTGGTATCCATTAAAAACAAAGTTCGGTCTAGCCCCATTCCTCCGACCTTATGTAAAACTCCATGGGCTACTGGTCTCCATATTAAGTCTTTGGGACCAGTGAGGAGTCTCTGGAGGAACTGGAGGCGGAAAGCTGCAGTTCTGCTGGCTAACTGGACCAGCCCCTGTCCCCCTTCTTCTTTGGGCTGGTGCAGGATGCTCTGAGGAATCCAGTGTAGACCGTCCCAGAAGAAGTCCACCAGCTGGGCCTGGATGCTTGCCAGCAGGTTTGGCAGCAGATCCACACATGCCAGCTTGTGCCAGAGGGACGACGCGGCTAGGTTGTTGATGACCAGTGTTTGCCCCCTGTAGGACATCCTTGGGACCAGCCGCTTCCACCTGCTCAGTCTGCCTTTCACATGCTCTACAGTGCCTTCCCAGTTTTAGTTTAAAAACTCATTATTCCCCAGGTAGACACCCAAGTATTTAAAACCATCTTTTTTCCACACTAGACCCCCTGGTAGTGTAGGTCGCTCTCCTCCCCACTCCCCAACTAAAATTGCTTCACTTTTCGCCCAGTTGACTTTTGCAGAAGATAAAACCTAAAAGTAATTTAAAATGTCAGTTATAACATTCAAGTCTTTCTGTGAGTCTATCATTACTACCAGGTCATCTGCATACGCTGACAGACAGATAGAGGCATTAGTGTGTGGAACTTTAAAACCAGAAAGATGACTTCTGAGTTTATTTAAAAGAGGTTCAATCGCTAATGTGTAGAGCATGCCTGACAAAGCACAGCCCTGCCTGATACCTCTCAACACTTTAAAAGGAGCACATAAACCACCATTAACCTTCAGTACACTCTCAATTTCACTGTACAACACCTTGATCATGGCTCTAAAACTTGGATTGAACCCGAAGGTTTCCAGCACCTTCCACAAGTATTCATGCTCAACCCGGTCAAAAGCCTTTCCTGATCTAGAAAAATCAGACCAGTCTTTAAGCGCAATAGTCTAGAGACGTCCAAAATGTCACGAATTAAATATATATTATCAGATATAGACCTATCAGGCACACAGTACGACTGGTCCTGGTGAATGATCTGCTCCATAACCTTGGTCAGTTTTGAGGCTAATGCTTTTGAAAGCAGCTTGATGTCAGTGCACAGTAGTGACACTAGGCACCAGTTCTTCAGGTGGGTCAGGTCTCCCTTTTTTGGCAGCAGTGTCAGGGCGGCCCTCCTGCAGCTCAGCGGTAGCTGACTGACAATCATGCTGTCCCTTAGGACCTCCAGTACGTCCTGCCCTATTACTGCCCAGAAAGCCTTGTAGAATTCAACAGGGAGACCGTCTATACCTGGCACCCGTCCGTTCTCCATGCCTTGGAGAGCTTTGTGGAGCTCTGCGAGTGTCAATTCTCCGTCCAGCTCCCTGGCCGCTTGCTCCGAGAGCTTCGGCAGGTCTTTCAGAAAGCTCTCCTCCACTATCTGTGCCCCTGACCTCTCGCTGCTGTATAGCTTCGAGTAGAAGCGTACTGTCTGCTTACGAATTTCAGTGGGCTCCGACAAGAGATCCTCTGATTCTGTTCGCACAGCATGTATAAATCTTTTCTGTCCATTCTTTTGCTCTAAACTGAAGAAGAACAGCGGACCAGTGCCCCCTGTGCTGTGATGTCTAACAGGTCATTCATTTTAGCTTTTTTACTTTTGAGGGCTTCAATATGCCCTCGATTTCCGGTGGCCTCCAAACGCTGGAGTTCCACTATTTCTATCTCCAGAGCTTTCAGAGATCTAACAATGTCTCTGGTGACGTTGAGAGTGTACTGTTGACAGAATACTTTGATCTGCATTTTAGTAAAATCCCACCACTCTTGTAAAGAGTTAAAAGCTGCCTTCTCAGATTTAAAACAATTCCATAAATAAATAAAAGACTCTCTAAAATTAGCATCATCTAAAAGTGCAGTGTTAAAATGCCAGTAGGCACTCTTAGGCTTTACATTCCTTTTACTCATCGTACGTTGTACCATACTGTGGTCTGAGATACCTACTGGAACAATAAAACACTTAGTAAAAAACGTCAGTTGATGCTTAAAACCATAAAAACAGTCCAAACTCGCCAGAGAGGGTGTGTTGTCTGTGGAGTGGGCCCACGTGTACCCTCTCTGTTTTTTATTTAGGTTCCTCCATACATCACTTAGCTCATGGGCCTCAATCATCTCCCATTGGCGCTTACGGGAAGCCATGTGAGGTTCCACGTGATTCCGATCTAAATTATCTGTTGTGCAATTAAAATCTCCACCCAAAATTAAAATATCAGTAGTGTTGCTATTAGCAATGACACTGTTCAACTTGTCTAAAAAACTCATTCTCTCCACTGCATTGGTGGGAGTGTACACACAGATAAAAACTAAAACCTCATTTTCATAAAACGCTTTTACTTTTAAAAGCCTCCCGTTTAAAATCTCTTCAACTGAATAAGAACATGGGATAAAACTGCAAGCAAAGAGCAGAGCAACACCACCACTGAGTGACGTGTTGTGACTTAAAATCGCCAGCCCTTCCCACTCCTTCACCCAGTCAGCAGCATTGCTGATATCACTGTGGGTTTCCTGCAGCATCGACATCAATCGCTTCTGCTTCACAAGTTCATATAACTTTACTTCTCTTATTATATTCTCTTGCTCCATTAACATTCAAGCTCGCAACGTGAATCCCGTTCATTAAAAAGTATAGATAAAAAAAACAGAGGGTGAAAACCACTCTATCATTAAACAAACCACACACTCTACAAATCATCATCAGAGTTTTCCTTATTCACCTTAGTTATCAGTTTCCTCAAGCGATAGACTTCCACATCAATAAAAGCGCCTTCTCGTATGAAATGTTTAACATCGTGAATAAACTGTTTTCTGTCTGGGAAAAACTCTTCAATCACTACATTTTTTTGCCACTTGGTGGTTCTCAGAAATTCTTTAATGTCCTCAGCAGGGTAAACGACACTTAGCTGTTCTTCCTGCGAGGCGAAGTTAAAAACAAAATCTGACAAACAGTCTTCACTGTCTGACTCCCTATCGATCAGTATCTCCATGCCTTACTGAGACCAGTTCAGCCTAGCAAGACTTCACCGTGACCGGTTCAGCCGCACAGGGCTCTTCTGGGGTTATTGTAGCTCCAGTGGGCTTTTGGGCTGCAGGCTGGGCTTGGGGTTCGCTCTCTGTCTGTTCTGGTGCAGCAACCACTCCGGGGCTTTCCACAGCCGGCCGAACTGTGGCCGCAGGGGGAACGACCACAGCAGGCTCAGCTGCTTCTTGCCCCGGCCGCTCAGAAACACCGGGGTCACTTTGCCTTTCAGAACGGGCCCAAACAAGATGCCTTGTTTTACCACATTTAAAACATTTAATATCGGCATCTGAAGATACAAAGATGTTGTAATCGAACCCATCAACACTGAATTTAAAAACAACAGTTAGCTCCTCTGTACCTTCTTTAAAACCCATGTAAACCATTCTCCTAAAAGACACCCGATGCTTAACCAGTGAGGACTTACAGCCGAGGGGGATTCTCTTAATGGGGGAGACCAGACGCCCGTACCGAGAAAGCTCATTAGCAATTACTTTATCAGAAATAAAAGGAGGGACATTAGACAGTATAACCTTCTTTGCTGGGGAACTCAAGGGGGAAACCAGTTTGAGTTTGTTGTTAATGATGATACCCTGCCCAGTCAGTTTAGTCACTTTAGCAACATCATTAAGAAAAACAACAATTGCACTGTTCATGCGGGAGGCAGCGACGATGTTTTCGTGCCCCACCACATGACCAATCGCTAACACACACTCTTCAACACTCGCCGAGCACACCACCCGAACACCGTGCCGGCGAGTCAAACTTTCATACTACAGAGTGTTCGGATTCGCCATGCTCCTCCGACACGCTACTCACACACACACACACACACGCTACTCTCTCACACACACACACACACACACGCTACTCTCTCTCTCTCACACACACACACACACACACACACACACACCACTACTTCCGCGCTAACACACACTCACACAACAAAAGTAATATATCCGAGTTGTTCAAACGGAAAACATAGCATTAAATGCTGAAAAAATTGTCTAGACGCCAACCGCTCTCACACGCTAAACACGCCACACTTGCTCTTCCACTACGCATGTGCAGAGAGAGACAGAGAGAGAGAGAGAGAGAGAGAGAGAGAGAGAGAGGGAGAGAGAGAACGAGAGAGAGAGAGAGAGAGACAGAAAGAGAGAGAGAACGAGAGAGAGAGA
>JAUCMX010000004.1:3613162-3628162 GCA_033459395.1 Hemibagrus guttatus
TTCAGTAACAATTCAGCATCTGATTTAGTATTCGATTCAGTAACTACTGCAATCGATTCAGTAACAGTTCAGTGTTTGATTACTTGTCAATTCATTATCCATTTAACATTTGATTCAGTGTCGAAGAATTGTTTCAGAATTTGATTTGGGTTTGATTCAGTATCGATTCAGACTTCGATTCAGTATCGATTCAGACTTCGATTCAGTATCGATTCAGAATTTGATTCAGTATTACGTTCGAATTCAATTCAGTATAGATTTAGAATTCGATTCAGTAACTATTGCATTCGATTCAGTGTCATTTCAGTACAAGAAGTGCTCTGGACCACTACATCCACCTAACAACCTTTTTTTTGTTTCACAAAGACAATGTGAAAATAGAATGCGCTTATCTTTGTACAAGCGTGAAATGTGGGTCGAGATAAAAAAAAAAAGCAGTCGAGATAAACAGACTAAAAATAAACATCAGCTACATTTGCAAAGTTATTAAAAGCACCACATCTATTTATGTAGCGATGTAATCAGCATACAGTATGTGTGTACCTGTGTTGTGTGTGTATCTGTGTGTAGTGGAGTGTGTGGATCTGGGTGAATAATGTTCATGTTGAAAAGGTTTCCCATGAGCTCGGCTCCAGGTGCGCAAGGGTACAAACACCTGATCTCTCTTTACAACTGGGTTACAGTGTTAATCACTGTGTGGTTTTACATTCAGAGCATCTGTGTGTGTGTGTGTGTGTGTGTGTGTGTGTGTGTGTGTGTGTGTGTGGGGGGGAGTATCCTCCTTTTAAAGCCTGTCATTCACTCATTCATGCTTTTTGAGTCACGTTTTGTTTTCTTCTCACATCTTCAATCGCTCCTCCAGGATATTCAGGTCATTTTCCCTCTCTGTAAGGTATTCTTAGTCTCAGGGGCTATCCAGGGAACCCATCCTGAAAAGTTTTTTTTTGTTTGTTTTGCACCACTTTCTCTTTCTCTGTATCTTTAAATAGAAAGCACTTTAAGAAGTGAGTTAAAATCTCCTGTTCACACATTCATATACCGTGGCGTTGTGAAGAAAACTGTTACGATGTGCTGGATCAAGTACTATTTTATATACTGACATATAATAAAGGTGGAAGCCATTTTGTTGATTTAAATGAAACACAGTGATTAATGTGATTTTGTTACTAGGGTTATCTAGCACCAATACAGTGTCAACAGACTATTTTAAAATTTTATGATTAAGCGTACTAATAACTAATAGACCAACTTAGCTTTTTACCTTTTTTGAATCGGCTATGGCTTTTATTGCAAAAAAACAAATAGTTTTTTCTGTAACATGCAGGGCTGATATGCAGGATGCGAAAATCAGTATCTGCATCCAATTTTGGAGTAAAACATAGAAGGACAACAACAGCCAGAGTGCTTCATGGTCAGAGACACAAACAACAGGTAAGAAAACCAGGAAGTACAAGAAAACATAGGAAACAAAGGCACATAAAAACAGATACTTTGTAAAGAGACAAAACATGCGTCCGAAATCTGTGACAATTCCTTCTGCTTTTGATTCAATTCAGCATTTGATTCAGTTTAAAATCAGCATTTGATTCCAGCATCGTTTCAGAATTTAATTCACTACCTACTGCATTCAATTCAGTAACGATTCAGCATCCGATTTAGTATTCGATTCAGTATCAATTCATTCATTCATTCATTCATTGTTTGCCGCTTATCCGAACTACACTCGGGTCACGGGGAGCCTGTGCCTATCTCAGGCGTCTTTGGGGCATCAAGGCAGGATACACCCTGGAGGGAGTGCCAACCCATCGCAGGGCACACACACACTCTCATTCACTCACGCAATCACACACTACGGACAATTTAGAGATGCCAATCAACCTACCATGCATGTCTTTGGACTGGGGGAGGAAACCGGAGTACCCGGAGGAAACCCCCGAGGCACGGGGAGAACATGGAAACTCCACACACACATGGCGGAGGCAGGAATCGAACCCCCAACCATGGAGGTGTGAGGCAAACGTGCTAACCACTAAGCCACCGTGCCCCCCCGTATCAATTCAGTATCAATTCAGTATCAATTCAGTATCAATTCAGTATCAATTTAGTATTCAATTAATTATCGATTCATTAATGATTCAGCATTGGATTCACTACTGAGGTATTGATTCAGAATTTGATTCCGTATCTACTGCATTCAATTCAGTATTCAATTCATTATCGATTCATTATCGAATTAGCATTGGATTCACTACTGAAGTATTGAGTCAGAATTTGATTCAGTGTTGATTCGGAAATTTGGGTTCCGTATCTACTGCATTCGATTTAGTATCAAATCAGTATTCGATTAATTATCAATTCATTTTTGATTCAGCATTTGATTCACTATCGAAGTATTGATTCAGAAATTTTATTCAGCATCTATGCATTCAGTTCAGTACCTACTGCATTTAATTCAGTATAAATTCAGTATTCATTTATTTAACAATTCATAATCGATACAGCATTCGATTCAGTATCAAAGTATTGATACAGAAACTAAAATTTAGTATTGAGTCAGAATTTGATTCGGTATCTACTGCATTCGATACAGTATCAATTCATCATTCAATTCAGCACAATGATGAACTAAAACCAAACACAGTTTTTATATCAGTGATGTTTTTTTGGCTTAAAGGCACCTGCTTTTGTTTAAAGGGGAAGGTGTAAGGCTTTATTGCCCATTTGTGTGAAGGGAGAAGGAAGGAAGAGAGCATGGAGGTGAGTGTGTGTGAAATATTCACAACATTTAAGTGATACTGAATTACAAAGGGGATGATGAGGTGAAGAGCACAGGCGACATGATCGCAGGGATTATTAGATCTCATTTCATCGGCATGCTGATGAGGCGTGAGAGAACCCTCGTTGTCTCCACACACAGCTCACATGTGCCTCATCTTTAAATTAATGAGGCCAGTAACGCAAAATGGACATCTGGACGGGTGTCCTACCGCTCGGGGCCGTGCTGATAAACTGGGTTAGAGTAATGACTCCATGATGAAGTGTTACTCTGAGAGTGTTTAAAGTTAGTGAGTCAGTTTATTGTCCACTTGGCTGTTCTCTGACACAGACATTGCGCTGGACGTGCTGTAGCACCAGCCTGGGTATCTAATCTTTCCAGGATATCAGTTTTTTATTAATCTCTGCCTGGTGGATAAATGACTCGGGTTCAGTAAGCTGCTGAAATGGCAGGTGTTTTTTTTTCTCCCCATCCATTAGCCTGAGGAAAAAAAATCAGCTTATGTTTCTTTACAAAATATTTTTTTTAAAGTGTAGCATGCTTCAGTTGGTTCATATATTTCTTCCTGTAGCTGCAGGTCATGACTCACTTGTTCCCGATTCCTGCTGCTTATACAGAACTACAGAGAAACAGTTCTGATGGTTAGCAAAATCTCTTAGGCAGCTGATGACAAGATACACTAATATTGCCAAACATTTTGGGACACTCCTCCAAATCAATGAGTTCAGGTTTTGTTTTTCAGGGGTTGGGCTCGGCCCCTTAGTTCCAGTGAAAGGAACTCTCAATGCTTCAGTATACCAAGACATTTTGGACAATTTCATGCTCCCATCTTTGTGGGAACAGTTTGGGGATGACCCCTTCCTGTTCCAACATGACTGCACACCAGTGCAAAATAGCAAGCTCCATAAAGACATGGATGAGTGAGTTTGGTGTGGAGGAACTTGACTGTCCTGCACAGAGTCCTGACCTCAACCCCATAGAACACCTTTGGGATGAATTAGAGCGGAGACTGCGAGCCAGGCCTTCCCGTCCAACATCAGTGCCTGACCTCACAAATGCACTTCTAGAGGAACGGTCAAAAATTCCCATAAACACACTCCTAAACTTCCCAGAAGAGTTGAAGCTGTTATAGCTGCAAAGGGCAGGACAACTCCATATTACATTCATGTGCATGTAAAGACAGACGCCCCAATACTTTTGGCAATATAGTGTAGTTAGCATAAAGCAATGGCAGCATGGCATACTAATATAATCATTTTGGTTAGTTAGTTAAAATGGCAAAAGTGCTCATTAAACTGGCAACATGCCTGATTAAAGTGATGTGTTTAGTCGGAATGGAGGCATGGGTAATTAATATGGCAGCTAGGATGGCAGCTTGGTTACTTAAAGTGGCAGCATAGGTCAGCTAGAATGCAAGGTAATGCACTAAAATGGAAGCTGTGCAAAGTTAAAATAGCGATCTGAAAAAAAGGACAGGGTTAGGTTTGATGAAATAGAGTAAGACGGTGTGTGTAAAGTGTATTTAGAAGAGCTGCGCTAGTTCATTAAAGTGTTAGACACGCTAACTCAGACTGACAGCACGGGGGAAGTAAACCGGCAGCGTGATTTATTTAAGTACAATATTTGTTTTATTCCCATTTATTTATGCTAATACCCTAGCATGAAAACTGCGACAAATCCGAATATTTTGTTGTTCAGCGTTTTCAGAATAAAACGTCAACCGTCACTTCGTGTACTAAATCCCTCTGACACGAGCCTTCCAGAGGCTGCAAACTTTTATCATAGGAAATGGATTTTTACACATGACAGCTTCCTGGCTCTGCAGTTCGCTTCGCTAGGCTAATTGAAAACCCGGCTCGTTTTTTTTTTTTTTTCTTGTTAAGCTGTCAGTGTTTCTGTATTAAAACGCTAAAAAAAATTCTGCTCTTCAACTTGACGTGATGTGAAAATGTAGAAAACTATTTTGCTGATTCAAAGGTGACAATCTGCAAAGGAGATAAAGATGAACAAATGACAAACAAGTGCTTGAAGCGCAGTGTGTATGAAAACACAGTGACGAACCCTGAGTGCATGGAAATCTCCGGATTTTATGACATTAATCTTTCAAAAAAACCTCTGAAAAAATGACATCAGTGTGTGGGAGGAAATCTTTAGAATTTAATAGCTGTTCTAATCGTCAGCTTAGAGAGAAACAGAGATGTGTGTGTGCGTGTGTCACTCTAGAGTCACACAGATTCATTCACAACATTTTCTTTAGCTACAGCAGGATTAATAACCCCCTCACCCCAACCAGACAGAGCTCAAGCTCCACATGAATGGCTCTCAGCCTGCGTTCGTCCCCACAGAGCAGAAGTGTGAAATAGAAACCGTCATCCACAGACGCATGGGACCGCAATCCCTCAAAGGCCCATTAAAACCCACACCAAATCATTTTTAATAACTCTCCGGCTGGGAAAAGTCCAGAAGGAGCTCTCGGAGTCCCGAGTCGAGCGCTCCCTGTAGAGTGTCAACATACGGATCGGCGCGGATTTGAGTCAAAATAGCAAGAGTGCTGCTGGATCTGTAGAGCAGAGTCTAAGAAGATTAAAGGCAGTTTGTGTTTTCGGCATGGTCTTAGTGTCGTGGAGGAAAATCCATGCGTCATAAGCAGAATCTTTGGTTGTGATTTAGTCAAGAATGGACAGATGCTGACATGTCTAACAGCTGCTGATCTAAAGACAGTAAGATACGATGCTCATCTGATTCAGTACTTTCTATTGGCTTATCAATAAAATCTCAATAATCTTCACAAATGAACAAAACTTTTATGAATTTTGAAGCCTAAATACAATCAGCAGAAGTAAACAACTGACTGCATCACATGACTTGACTTCAATGTTATCACCACTGTGTTATTAATATAAACACAGAGAGGTGGTAGTAGATGAGATTTCCTATTTGGCGTTTAACGTCCCTGACAACATCTGTAGTCCTGATTAGCTACTTGTAAGCCTTACAACTCACCTACAAGAATTTGACTCTGAATCAACTCACATACAAGAATTAGTTTCTGATTCAACTCACCTACAAGAATTCCAGACTAAATCAATGCCTATAAGAATATGACTCTGAATCGAATCACCAATTCAACTTCAAATCAACTCCAATTTTACAATTTTCAAGACACTTACAAATCACCTACAAGAATTCGATTCTGAATCAACTCACATACAAGAATCTAACTCTCAATCAATTAACCTTCAAGAATTCAACTCTGAATCAAGGCACATACAAGAACAAGTTCCTTATTCAACTCACCTACAATAATTCAGATCTGAATCAACTTACCTACAGGAGTCTGACTCACCAAATTTCAAGACACAAGTCACCTACAAGAGTTTGACTCTGAATCAATTAACCTACAAGAATTCAACTCTGAATCAACTCACATACAAGAATTAGTTTCTTATTCAATTCACCTACAATAATTCAGGTCTGAATCAACTTACCTTCAAGAATCTGACTCTGAATCAACTCACCAATTTTCAAGACACTTACAACTCACCTACAAGAATCTAACTCTGAATCAATTAACCTACAAGAATCCGACTCTGAATCAAATCACCTACAAGAATTCGACTCTGAATCAAATCAATTTCGAGTCAAAGTTAAAAGAATCTATCTATAATTTTTTCATTTATCTGACTATAAGCACACATACACAAATTTGTTTCTGAATCAACTCTCCTACACGACTCTGAATCAACTCACCTTTTGTTAGGTCACATTATTTTTCTATAGACATGTTGCTTACTGAGTTAACTGAAACACCATTTGTTCTGGAGACCAACAAATAAGTTGCCGGTGAAAATTTTCAGCCACACACACACAACTCATATAACATTTCTATCTATTATGTGTAAAAAGAATCCAAACCACACGGCAAAAGACCCGAACGGATCGATTTTCACTCAGATTCTGACTCGGCAAACAGACCAACAGTAGCTGTAGTAATAGTAGTCCTAAAAGTAGTTGAAATGTGTGAATGTCCTCTTACTGCACGATTCACCCCTAACACACACTCTCTCTTTCTCTCTTTCTCTCTCTCTCTCTTGCTCTCTCGCTTCCCTCATATCTCCACACACAAAAGGTTTGAAGAGGCCATAGTTTCGTTCGAAAAATACACCTGGCAGCATCAGAGAGAGAGAGAGAGAGAGAGAGAGAGAGAGAGAGAGAGAGAGAGAGAGAGAGAGAGAGTGGGTGTGCAGAGGCGTGTGAAATAAAAACACACACTTACCCGTCCATGAACTCTCTTTCTGCTGGATTACAGCACCACAGCAGCACCACGCGTGGGCTCTGCACTCGTGAAGATCAGCGCTGCAACATTTCTTAAAACGCAGATGTCGCTGGCGCTGATCCAGAGTGAGAGAAGGATGCTTCAAAACCCGGTTTCAAATACTTTGACTTGAGTGGATCACGGAGAGCGCGAACGTACGAATAAATTTGAGGAAAATAATCAATGATGGAGGGAACACGGAGGTTTAGTGGGTAGCATATGTGCTTCAGGGGTTTCCTCCAGGTTCTCCAGGTTCCTCCTCCAGTCTAAAGACACATAGCTGACATCTTGAAATTGTCCTTAAAGTGTGTGTGTGTGTGTGTGTGTGTGTGTGTGTGTGTGTGTGTGTGTGATTTTTTCCTATAACAGCACATCCTAAAGTATATTTTATATATATATCCCTCTCATACCACACATTAACATTTTCTATCAACTAAAGACCAACACTTCATATCTTCTCTCTCTCTTTTTCTTTTCTCATAACCCTAAATGTTTAAATAAGTCATGTTGTTCTTTAATAAACAAAATAATTGTAATGGCTGCCATATTGCTGTAGTGTAAGAGAAATAAAACACTCCCGGATCTCAGTGGTAGGTATAAACACAGTGTTTCACTGAATCTGTCTCTCTTTATGACCCTGTGAGTGACGGAGGCTGTGCTGCCGGGCTCGGCTCTCGTCCTGTGTTACACTGAGTGTGGAGGATTTAACTGTTCCACCTCTTCCATCAATTACTCACTCTCTCTCTCTCTCCCTCTCCCTCTCTCTCTCCCTCTCTCTCTCTAATGCTTTAGCAGTCACTTCTCCATCACTGTCTCCACTTCACACGTCTTGAAGTGCACCTGGAGGTCAGGAGCAGAGATGAAGCCCTTTCTGACTGCATGCCTTTAATTTCCTAAAGTTACTCACAAGTTCAACTCAATTCCCTAACCCTCTATACCTTTATCCCTCTCTCCTATTTTTCTCCTCAAACTTTTCTCCTTCCCCTCTCTCTCCTCCCCTTTTTATTCCTCTCGTCTTCTCTTCTCTTCTCTTCTCTTCTCTTCTCTTCTCTTCTCTTCTCTTCTCTTCTCTTCTCTTCTCTTCACTCTCTCTTTCTCTCTCTCTCTCTCTCTCTCTCTCTCTCTCTCTCTCCCCCTCTCCTCTATCTTCTCTCCTCTTTTCACTCTCTCTTGGCAGACTCTTGCTTTTTCATTTGAATTCTGTTGCATTATTAATACATTATTAATTCCACCCCATTGATCGATGTCCAAATAAACTTTCTTTTTATCCGATTTTAATACTTTCTTTCTTTTGTTTAAATTCCATCGCTGCCCAGCACCATTAGGTGGTGTGTTTAGTGAGAGGGTTTCACTTTCAAAAGCCAGAAACATAATAATTTAACAACTAACAAAATTCATTTCGTTTTCTTTTTTTGGCAGATTTCCAGAGCAGTTAATAAGCTCTAATGATATATTCATGAGAACATGTTAGCGATAACACTAACCACATGATATTAATCATCATATAATAGAAATAAAATAAAAACTAACAAAGGATGGGATATTGATGAGGTAGTTACTCCAGGAGCGTTCTAATTAATGTTAGCCTTCATATATATATATATATATATATATAGGCATCAAGTGAACATTTTGTCCTCAAAGTTGATGTGTTAGAAGCAGGAAAAATGGACAAGCGTAAGGATTTGAGCGAGTTTGAAGAAGGGCCAAATTGTGATGGCTAGACCACTGGATCAGAACATCTCCAAAACTGCAGCTTTTGTGTGGTGTTCCCGGTCTGCAGTGGTCGGTATCTATCAAAAGTGGTGCAAGGAAGGAACAGTGGTGAACCAGTGACAGGGTCATGGACGGTAGGCTCATTGATGCACGTAGGGAGATAAGGCTGGACAACAGGCTCGTCCAACTGATGAGCTAATGTTGCTGAAATTGCTGAAGAAGTTAATGCTGGTTCTGATAGAAAGGTTTCAGAATGCACAGTGCATCACGGGTCAGCAAAAGGGGAACCAACACAATATTAGGCAGGTGGTCATAATGTTATGCCTGATCAGTATATATATATATACTATATAAATATTATAAATTACAGTTAAAGATCAGCATTCTGTCCAGTTACAGGGAGCCTAATAAACCTGAAGTGTCTCCTGTTTGTCCACCTCAGGTTTCGTCCGCCTTTTCATCTCCTCAGCGATGTGAAAATCAATGTTTTGAATTTCTGTCCCCTTCCTGTCCTCTTGAATCATTTGACCTCTCGCATCACTGCGTCATGAAAACTTACTTCCTGACTTTAAAATCCTTTCTAAGAATGCAACCCTTACATTAAACACTAAATAAAACAAACCTAGCAAAAAAGCCGGCAGTGGTGTTGATCAGATCGGCGGCGTGTCACTGCACTGTAATTACTCTCAAATAAGAAGGATTCATGCCAGTGCTGTTTCCTGCTGGAAAAAAACCCAAAAAAACAACAACAACTACCCATATGGCACATGCCGCAATTCTGCCAAAGGATCCCTGTGCCGATCATTAGCGCTTAGCGCTCTCTGTACACCTCGCGAGCATCTCAGAATGCTTACTAACACTGCTTTCACACCAACAGCTCTCATTATGCAGCCGAGACTTCACCTAAAACGACGCTAATCGATAATCCACACTAGCAGAAATCGTGCGCCGCTATGTAAGACGCACTAAATGAATTCTAAATCTCGTGAATTATTTCGACTGTTTAAACAGACAGCGTACACGTGTGTCTAAACGCCGCAGCGTGTAGTGAGGATCTAAGAGTAAAGATTTCTGACGCACTGATTACATAACCCAGTTTGTCCCCCTGAAGGTAGGATGGTGTTTAATGCAGTCACTGCGTGTTAGCGTGTTGCATCAGCCGACCCTCTGATCACATCAGGACTCAGGACTGACGTAGTTCTGTTACTGAACTCCAGCACTACTGTAGAGTTTAATGTTTTTATTCTGAACCCTGATCTCACCCTCGAACACGCTGAGCTGTGCTGATGTGCAAGTGCTAAACACTGAAGGAGAACAAGGTCCAGATCAATCTGCAGGCAGTAACAAAGTGTGTGTGTGTGTGTGTGTGTGTGTGTACATAAATCTGACAGATAAATGCTAACATCTGACAAGCTAGCATCACTAAACAAATCATAAATATATCAACTTAATGTGTACAATTGTGAACAAGAGTGTGTGTGAATGTGTATAAGTGTGTACAGTTGTGTGATTGTGTACAGGTGTGTGATTGTGTATAAGGGTGTACAGGTGTGTGAGTGTGTACAGGTGTGTGAGTGTGTACAGGTGTGTGAATGTGTACAGGTGTGTGAGTGTGTACAGATGTGTGAGTGTGTACAGGTGTGTGAATGTGTACAGGTGTGTGAGTGTGTACAGATGTGTGAATGTGTACAGGTGTGTGATTGTGTATAAGGGTGTACAGGTGTGTGATTGTGTACAGGTGTGTAATTGTGTACAGGTGTGTGAGTGTGTACAGGTGTGTAATTGTGTACAGGTGTGTGATTGTGTATAAGTGTGAGAGCGTTTACAGGTGTATGATTGTGTACAGGTGTGTGAGTGTGTACAGGTGTGTGATTGTGTACAGGTATGTGAGTGTGTACAGGTGTGTGAGTGTGTACAGGTGTGTGATTGTGTACAGGTATGTGAGTGTGTACAGGTGTGTGATTGTGTACAGGTGTGTGATTGTGTACAGGTGTGTGATTGTGTACAGGTATGTGAGTGTGTACAGGTGTGTGATTATGTACAGGTATGTGAGTGTGTACAGGTGTGTGATTGTGTACAGGTATGTGAGTGTGTATAGGTGTGTGAGTGTGTACAGGTATGTGAGTGTGTACAGGTGTGTGAGTGTGTACAGGTGTGTGAGTGTGTACAGGTGTGTGATTGTGTACAGGTGTGTGATTCTGTACAGGTATGTGAGTGTGTACAGGTGTGTGATTGTGTACAGGTATGTGAGTGTGTACAGGTGTGTAATTGTGTACAGGTGTGTGAGTGTGTACAGGTGTGTAATTGTGTACAGGTGTGTGATTGTGTATGTGTGAGAGTGTTTACAGGTGTATGATTGTGTACAGGTGTGTGAGTGTGTACAGGTGTGTGTGTTTACAGGCGAGTGATTGTGTACAGGTGTGTGAGTGTGTACAGGTGTGTGAGTGCTTACAGGTATGTGAGTGTGTACAGGTGTGTGATTGTGTATAAGGGTGTAAAGGTGTGTAATTATGTACAGGTGTGTGAGTGTGTACAGGTGCGTGAGTGTGTACAGGTGGGTGATTGTGTACAGGTGTGTGAGTGTGTACGGGTGTGTGAGTGTGTACAGGTGTGTGATTGTGTACAGGTATGTGAGTGTACAGGTGTGTGATTGTGTACAGGTGTGTGATTGTGTACAGGTGTGTGATTGTGTACAGGTATGTGAGTGTGTACAGGTGTGTGTATGTGTACAGGTCTGTGAGTGTGTATAGGTGTGTGATTGTGTACAGGTGTGTGATTGTGTACAGGTCTGTGAGTGTGTATAGGTGTGTGATTGTGTACAGGTGTGTGATTGTGTACAGGTATGTGAGTGTGTACAGGTGTGTGAGTGTGTACAGGTGTGTGATTGTGTACAGGTATGTGAGTGTGTACAGGTGTGTGAGTGTGTACAGGTATGTGAGTGTGTACAGGTATGTGAGTGTGTACAGGTATGTGAGTGTGTATAGGTGTGTGATTGTGTACAGGTGTGTGATTGTGTACAGGTGTGTGAGTGTGTACAGGTGTGTGAGTGTGTACAGGTATGTGAGTGTGTACAGGTGTGTGAGTGTGTACAGGTATGTGAGTGTGTACAGGTGTGTGAGTGTGTACAGGTGTGTGAGTGTGTACAGGTATGTGAGTGTGTACAGGTGTGTGAGTGTGTACAGGTATGTGAGTGTGTACAGGTATGTGAGTGTGTACAGGTGTGTGAGTGTGTAAAGGTGTGTGAGTGTGTACAGGTGTGTGAGTGTGTACAGGTGTGTGATTGTGTACAGGTATGTGAGTGTGTACAGGTGTGTGAGTGTGTAAAGTTATGTGAGTTTGTACAGGTGTGTGAGTGTGTACAGGTGTGTGAGTGTTTACAGGTGTGTGAGTGTTTACAGGTGTGTGAGTGTGTAAAGGTGTGTGAGTGTGTACAGGTGTGTGATTGTGTACAGGTATGTGAGTGTGTACAGGTGTGTGAGTGTGTAAAGTTATGTGAGTTTGTACAGGTGTGTGAGTGTGTACAGGTGTGTGAGTGTTTACAGGTGTGTGAGTGTGTACAGGTGTGTGAGTGTTTACAGGTGTGTGAGTGTTTACAGGTGTGTGAGTGTGTACAGGTGTGTTAGCGGGTAGGCTAAATAAACTCCAACTGGCCTGGTGAGCTGCAGTGGCTTCAGCACCTGAAACTTTAGGAAGAAAAGGAAGAACTGATATATGGAAGCATTTCTGTTATAATTCCTCTGAAAAAACAAACATTGTGCACTGTGACAGAAAACAGAGAGAAGCCCTGTGGCTATAAAATAGGCGGAAAGAACACCACGAATCTTAAGAGGCATCTGAAGGAGCATCACCCTGCTATTTATACAGCTTCTGTCACGGAAAGTCAACTGTTTAGTCTTATTTAAGTACTTTTTCTCAACGTGAGGTCAGTGTTACTGGACGGGTCCACAGGGGAATTCGCCAGCAAGTTTTACGTGTTAGCTTTCTGTTACCTAACGTCAGTTAGCTAGCCGTACTGCATAGTTCTGAGCCAGACTTTCATAAATGTACAATGCTTCATTATATATTGTACAACAGTTCGGCTTTTCTGCGGCATTCACTTCTGTTTGTAATGAAATCTGTATCCCGTGCTGTAGCAAGATTATTTAGACCATAGCCTATTTGTTGTACTAACTTAATAGCATGCAGATAGCAAGCTGTTTCTAAAATGACAGATGGATGTGGAAGTTGTTTAAGTTATTGCTCATGTACGTATGATTAAGGCTGGAATACACTACATGATTTTTGCCCTTTTGATATTCTGGAGAAGTTGATGCTCCCATATCTGAGTTGACAGATTTCATAAAAATTGTTATTTTGCATGGGGGGGGCGCACGGTGGCTTAGTGGTTAGCACGTTTGCCTCACACCTCCAGGGTTGGGGGTTCGATTCCCACCTCCGCCATGTGTGTGTGGAGTTTGCATGTTCTCCCTGTGCCTCGGGGGTTTCCTCTAGGTACTCCGGTTTCCTCCCCCAGTCCAAAGACATGCATTGTAGGTTGATTGGCATCTCTAAATTGTCCGTAGTGTGTGAATGAGAGTGTGTGTATGTGTGCCCTGCGATGGGTTGGCACTCCGTCCAGGGTGTATCCTGCCTTGATGCCCAATGACGCCTGAGATAGGCACAGGCTCCCCGTGACCCGAGAATAGTTCGGATAAGCGGCAGACAATGAATGAATGTTATTTTGCATCCAAATGTACACCTTAATGCTTATTATACAGTAAACACTGTTAGCAGACAGAGGTGTGTTAGTAATATACATTTATTTGAAGTTTCAGAAAATAAATGCTGTTTTTCCATAACAGCTAAAGAAAACATTTTTGTTTTTTATTGATACGTGAACTCTAGAGCACTTTTGCCAATCCTTAATGTATGATCCTACCTTATAAATGAGCAAGAGCAGCACAGCAGGCTGATCTCCAGCTAAGAAAAAAGGGATATGTAGAGCTGCACAAGTGCTAGGAGTGCAGTGTCAGTATAGCTTGTTATCTTCATTCAAATCTCTCATAAGCTTCATTAGTCTAAAGAGAGAAACATTATAATGACTATTTTTGTCTAAATTTACATAGAAAATTAACTAAATTAAAGCTGGTAACTGCAGTTTGACTGAAACTGATGACTAAAACTTGACAAAAATGCAATGACTTGTGTGTGATTGTGTACAGGTGTGTGAGTGTGAACAGGTGTGTACAGGTGTGTGCGATTGTGTATAGGTGTGTGTGTGTGTGTGTGTGTGTGTGTGTGTGTGTGTGTGTCTGCGTGTGTGTGTGTGTGTGTGTGTAAATGTGTACAGGTGTGTGTGATTGTGAACAGGTGTGTGTATAGGTGTGTACTGGTGTGTTTATAGGTATGTGCAGTTGTTCGTGTGATTGTGTACAGGTGTTTGTGTGTGTGTGTGTGTGTGTGTGTGTGTGTGTGTGTGTGTGTGTGTGTGTGTGTGTGTGATTGTGTACAGGGGTGTGTTATTGTGTATGTGTGTGGAAATGTGTACAGGTGTGTGATTGTGTACACGTGTGATTGTGTACAGGTGTGTCTGTGTGTGTGTGTATGTGTGTGTGTGTATAAGTGTATGTGTGATTGTGTATAGGTGTGTACAGGTGTGTGTGATTGTGTATAGGTGTGTACAGGTATGTGTGTGTGTGATTGTGAACAGGTCTGTGTGTATAGGTGTGTACTGGTGTGTCTATAGGTATGTGCAGGTGTTTGTGTGATTCTGTAAAGGTGTGTGTGTGTGTGTCTGTGTGTGTTTGTGTGTGTGATTGTGTATGTGTGTGGAAATATGTGTGTGTGATATTTAAG
Source organism: Hemibagrus guttatus (assembly GCA_033459395.1). NCBI lineage: Eukaryota > Metazoa > Chordata > Actinopteri > Siluriformes > Bagridae > Hemibagrus > Hemibagrus guttatus. The sequence goes on from JAUCMX010000004.1 coordinate 3,627,805, forward strand.
GTGTGTGTATAGGTGTGTATATGTGTGTGATATTTAAGGTGTGTGTGTATAGGTGTGTATGTGTGTGTGATATTTAAGGTGTGTGTGTATAGGTGTGTATGTGTGTGTGATATTTAAGGTGTGTGTGTATAGGTGTGTATGTGTGTGTGATATTTAAGGTGTGTGTGTGTGTGTTGTAGGAGGTAATGGAACTCCACAGCCTGATCTTCAGCATTAATACACCACGTTTGCATGAACAGCGTTGGCTCTAGTGTTAAACCGTACGACTAACCACGTCTTGAACCTGAAAACAGGAAGTGAGCAGGGGGACGTGTCATTCATCCCACGTCTACAGCAGTCACGTGTCGCTGTCATAACC
>JAUCMX010000004.1:3630662-3633162 GCA_033459395.1 Hemibagrus guttatus
TCATCCCAAAGGTGTTCTATGAGGTTGAGGTCAGGACTCTGTGCAGGACAGTCAAGTTCCTCCACACAAACTCACTCATCCATATCTTTATGGACCTTGCTTTGTGCACTGGTGTGCAGTCATGTTGGAACAGGAAGGGGTCATCCCCAAACTGTTCCCACAAAGCTTGAGCTTTGAAATTGGAGCATGAAATTGTCCAAAATGTCTTCGATCTCACAATTTTTCAATCAGCAGTCCAACAGTTTAACCACTGAGCTACTACTGAGCTGCTGAGCACTTTAATCTGATTGGTCAGCTGTTGATTCATTTCCTAGAACCAGCAGCTTAAAAGTGAATAAATATTGTATAAAGTTCTCTGTGATGAGATAGAATATCTCTGAAGCTCTATCTTTAATGTGTGTGTTTTTTCTCCCAGTATGTCAGTAAAATGATAAGCTGCATTTTCTTTGGTCTGAACTTCAAGAGAGGTTAAAAGAGAGGCTTTTTTCTTTCTTTAAGCTGTCGTAGCATAAGTGAGAACAGGAACTGATCCATTTCCTGGATGTTCCACAACCTTGAAGGTAACTAGAAATAAATGAAAAGTATGATGCAGCATCGACTATTTCCTGATAATTATGATTTCTGTATAAGGAATAACTTTTTACTGTTTATTGGGTTGTACAGTGTAACACTGTGACATATTTTTCATCATTTATTGAATGTTACTGAGTTATTTGAATAGTTAAGGGTCTCTCAAGTGGTTCTGCTTGATAACCTTTTTTGATCAGAAGCCGATGAAGAAGAAGAAGATGATGATGATTATGATGAAGGTGAATAAGAAGAAGAAGATACAGAAGAAGAACATGAAAAGGAAGAAGTAGATGATGAAGAAGAAGAAGATGATGATGATGATGATGAAGATGAATAAGAAGAAGAAGATACAGAAGAAGAAGAACATGAAAAGGAAGAAGTAGATGATGAAGAAGAAGAAGATGATGATGATGATGATGATGTTGATGGAAAAGAAGAAGATGAAGATAATAAAGAAGAAGATGAGGAAGAAGAAGAAGCACAGAAGAAGAAGAAGATGAAGAATAATAATAATATGATGAAGAAGAAAAGGAAGAAGAAGATGATGATGATGATGATGATGATGATGATGATGACAAAGAGGAAGAAGAAGATGATGATGATGATGATGATGATGATGAAAAAGAAGAAGAAGAAGAAGATGATGATTATGATGAAGGTGAATAAGAAGAAGAAGATACAGAAGAAGACATGAAAAGGAAGAAGTAGATGATGAAGAAGAAGAAGATGATGATGATGATGATGAAGATGAATAAGAAGAAGAAGATACAAAATGAAGAACATGAAAAGGAAGAAGTAGATGATGAAGAAGAAGAAGATGATGATGATGATGATGATGTTGAGGGATAAAATGATGATAAATGATAATAAAAATGAAGATGAGGAAGAAGAAGAAGATAAAAGAAGAAGAAGATGAAAAGGAATAATATAGATAAATGAAAAAAAGGAAGAAGAAGATGATGATGATGATGATGTTGATGGAAAAAAAGGAAAAATGAAGATGATAAAAAATAAATGATGAGGAAGAAGAAGAAGCACAGAAGAAGAAGAAGATGAATAATAATAATAATATAAAAATGAAAAAAGAAAAGGAAGAAGTAGATGATAAATAAATAAATAAAATGATGATGATGATAAAATGAAAAAAAGGAAGAAGAAAAATAAAATGAAAGAATAAATGATGATAAAAGAAGAAGAAGAAAAATAAATAAATAAATGAAGGAGGAAAGAAGAAAAATGAAGAGAAGAAGATGAAAAAGAAGAAGAAGAAGAAAAGGAAGAAGAATAAAAATGATATGGTGAAGTAAAAAGGAAGAAAAATGATGATGATGATGATGATGAGATGAGATGACAAAGAAGAAGAAGAAAAATAAATGATGATGATGATGATGATGATGATGATGAAAAAGAAGAAAAAAGAAGAAGAGGAAAAATGAAAGAAGAAGATAAATGATGAAAAAGTGGTGATAATAAATGAAAAAAGAAGAAAAATGAAAAAATGATGAAGAAGAAGATGAAGAAGAAGAAGATGATGATGAAAGAGGAAAAAAGAAGAAGAAGAAGAAAAAATGATGATGATGATGATGATGATGATGATGATGATGATGAAAAATAAAGGGAAAAAAAGAAGAAGAAGATAAAAAGAAGAAGAAGATGAAAAGGAAGAAGTAGATGATGAAGAAGAAGAAGAAGATGATAAAGATGATGATGATGAAGAAGAAGGATTCCCACGAAGGGATGACCAAAGAACCCATAGAAGTTCTAGATCTAGATCCATTTTCTTCCTAATCAAATTCTATTATTCACACAAATTCTAGAATATTCTCTACAGACACGTGTAGATGAATGGATGTCTCCGCTGTTGGCTTGTACATGAAGATATGAAAGATAGAATAATGAAGAAGACTGCAAACACGTTGCTCTTAAGCTG
>JAUCMX010000004.1:3635662-3665662 GCA_033459395.1 Hemibagrus guttatus
CTCAGTCCAGAACCTGAGCAGTGTGTAAGCCTCAGTCAGAACCTGAGCAGTGTAAGCCTCATTCCAGAACCTGAGCAGTGTGTAAGCCTCAGTCCAGAACCTGAGCAGTGTGTAAGCCTCAGTCCAGAGCCTGAGCAGTGTGTAAGCCTCAGTCCAGAACCTGATCAGTGTGTAAGCCTCAGTCCAGAACCAGAGCAGTGTGTAAGCCTCAGTCCAGAACCTGAGCAGTGTGTAAGCCTCAATCCAGAACCTGAGCAGTGTGTAAGCCTCAGTCCAGAAGCTGAGCAGTATGTAAGCCTCAGTACAGAACCAGAGCAGTGTGTAAGCCTCGATCCAGAACCTGAGCAGTGTGTAAGCCTCAGTCCAGAACCTGAGCAGTGTGTAAGCCTCAGTCCAGAGCCTGAGCAGTGTGTAAGCCTCAGTCCAGAACCTGAGCAGTGTGTAAGCCTCAGTAAACCAGAAACCCAGAGCCGGGGTGTGTGAGCCCTTTCCGAGAGGTTTATAATTACAGCCTCATAGTAACAGCTGAGAGTTGCCAGGTTGCCAAATAAACACAAAACAGGTGAACTGTGTGAACGGCAAAAACTTTTACTCTCTCTCTCTCTCACACACACACGCACACACACACACACACACACATACATACTGTACACACACACACACACACTATCCACACACACTATACAGACACACACACACACACACATACAGGAAGTGCTTCTGATTTGCGCTGAAACCATCTTTGTGAATGTTTTGTGTTTATAAATTTTGTTACTTGTTATGATAGATATACAACATACCACACTATATACAGTGGGGCAAAAAAGTATTTAGTCAGCCACCAATTGTGCAAGTTCTCCCACTTAAAAAGATGAGAGAGGCCTGTAATTTTCATCATAGGTACACTTCAACTATGAGAGACAGGATGAGAAAAAAAATCCAGAAAATCACATTGTCTGATTTTTAAAGAATTTATTTGCAAATTATGGTGGAAAATAAGTATTTGGTCAGCTACAAAAAAGCAAGATTTCTGGCTCTCACAGACCTGTAACTTCTTCTTTAAGAGGCTCCTCTGTCCTCCACTCGTTACCTGTATTAATGGCACCTGTTTGAACTCGTTATCAGTATAAAAGACACCTGTCCACAACCTTTAAACAGTCAGACTCCAAACTCCACTATGGCCAAGACCAAAGAGCTGTCAAAGGACACCAGAAACAAAATTGTAGACCTGCACCAGGCTGGGAAGACTGAATCTGCAATAGGTAAGCAGCTTGGTGGGAAGAAATCAACTGTGGGAGCAATTATTAGAAGATCTCACCCCGTGGGGTCAAAATGATCACAGGAACGGTGAGCAAAAATCCCAGAACCACACGGGGGGACCTAGTGAATGACCTGCAGAGAGCTGGGACCAAAGTAACAAAGGCTACCATCAGTAACACACTACGCCGCCAGGGACTCAAATCCTGCAGTGCCAGACGTGTCCCCCTGCTTAAGCCAGTACATGTCCGGGCCCGTCTGAAGTTTGCTAGAGAGCATTTGGATGATCCAGAAGAGGATTGGGAGAATGTCATATGGTCAGATGAAACCAAAATAGACCTTTTTGATAAAAACTCAACTTGTGGTGTTTGGAGGAGAAAGAATGTTGAGTTGCATCCAAAGAACACCATACCTACTGTGAAGCATGGGGGTGGAAACATCATGCTTTGGGGCTGTTTTTCTGCAAAGGGACCAGGACGACGGATCCGTGTAAAGGAAAGAATGAATGGGGCCATGTATCGTGAGATTTGGAGTAAAAACCTCCTTCCATCAGCAAGGGCATTGAAGATGAAACGTGGCTGGGTCTTTCAGCATGACAATGATCCCAAACACACCGCCCGGGCAACGAAGGAGTGGCTTCGTAAGAAGCATTTCAAGGTCCTGGAGTGGCCTAGCCAGTCTCCAGATCTCAACCCCATAGAAAATCTTTGGAGGGAGTTGAAAATCCGTGTTGCCCAGCGACAGCCCCAAAACATCACTGCTCTAGAGGAGATCTGCATAGAGGAATGGGCCAAACTACCAGCAACAGTGTGTAAAAACCTTGTGGTGACTTACAGAAAACATTTGACCTCTGTCATTGCCAACAAAGGGTATATAATAAAGTATTGAGATGAACTTTTGTTATGACCAAATACTTATTTTCCACCATAACTTGCAAATAAATTCTTTAAAAATCAGACAATGTGATTTTCTGGATTTTTTTTCTCATTCTGTCTCTCATAGTTGAAGTGTACCTATGATGAAAATTACAGGCCTCTCTCATCTTTTTAACTGGGAGAACTTGCACAATTGGTGGCTGAATAAATACTTTTTTGCCCCACTGTACAATAATAATATTATTTTAAATTATTTATTTAATTATTTAATATGATCTTAATTCCCTCATGCCGCTGAATTCTCCTTCCTGATTGGTCCGATGGTGCCGTTTCTATAGTAATAGCTCGCTCTTTGATGCTTTTACCCTGAATGTTCTACACAAACGGATTGAAATGCATGTGAAATGGTGATACGGCAAGGAAACCTTCAAATCTGTGGGTTTACTCATTCATTTTTAAGAGAGAAATCAAAAAGAGACTGTTTACAGCTGCTATAAAGTAAGGAAATTTCTTTTACAGTGTGTGTGTGTGTGTGTGTGTGTGTACAGTATGTGTGTGTGTGTGTGTAGTATGTGTGTGTGTACATTATGTGTACAGTATGTATGTGTGTGTGTACAGTATGTGTGTGTGTGTCGACATTTTAAATGTTAAAATGTTCTAAAATGATTAAAAGGGGTGATTTATTATACACAGACCTGGCAACCCTGTCTAACTCACAACCTCCAGAATATCAGTTACAGTATGCTAAACAAACCCCAGCTATTCCTCACCCTGTGTTATTTAACCTCGCCCCGGTGTTTATTCCACTTGCTTCATCCAAACACTGTAGAAACCGCTGGGTTTGTGTGTATTTATGCAGGATTTACAGCACACAGAGTTTGGGTCATCTCACAGTCCAGCTGTCTGAGCGAGTACACAACAACTACAGGACAATTACAGCTTTCTCACAGCCTTCTCACAGCCTTCTCCGTCATCACGCTAATTACACGTGTGTGTGTGAGAGAGAGAGAGACAAGAGATGTGGAGGTGGAGGCTGGACTACTGTGGCACAAATAGATATGGAGATGAAAGTAAAGAGAAAGAGAGGGAGAGAGAGGGGGGAGAGAAAGAGAGGGAGAGAGAGGGGGGATAAAAAGAGAGTGTGAGAGAGGGGGGGAGAGAAGGAGATAGAGAGATACAGAGAGGGAGAAAAAAAGTGTGTGTGAGAGAGGGAGGTACAGAGATTCAATTTCAGTTTTAATGAATTGAAAAATTGAATTGATAGAGGGGGGTGAGAGAGAGAGAGAAAAGAGAGAGAGAGAGAGAGAGAGATGGGGAGAGGGAGAGGGAGTGAAAAAGAGAGTGTGTGAGGGGGGAGATTCAATTTCAGTTTCAATGAATTGAAAAATTGAATTAATGGGGGGTGAGAGAGAGGGAGAAAGGGAGAAAGAAGAGAGAGAGAAATAGAGTAAAAGAGAGAGAGGAAGAGAGGAAGCGAGAGAGAGTAAGATAGAGAGAGAGAGACTTTTGACTTTTACGGTCCTTTATACATAAATCATGGTGACTCAATAAATAAATAAATAAATAAATAAATATTAAAACCATTTCAATAAATTAGATTAAGTGTAGCAGTGGATAGTTAAAAGTAGTGAGGATTAGTTAAGCTCCGGTGCAAAGCAGATCTCTCCTTCCTCAACAGAGCACAGAGCTTTCTCACAACACCACACTGTCTCAAACATCAGCAAATCATTCATACTCTTATAAAAATTAAAATTCTTGATTTAACCAGTCTGGAGAAAATCCTTTAGCATCACAGTGTGTTTTGTGCAATTTTGTTTTTTCTGCTCAGGTAAATTGCCATTTTAGCTTGACCAAAAATAAAATTAATCAGTTGGCATTTGAACCTGTGTCTCTTGGCATATTTAAAACCAAGAATAAAACACTGAAAAGTAAAATCAACATTAAAAAACCTTAAAATGCTCCGTAAAAACACAAACAGTGACTGTATCCTGGAGCAGTGAATAAAAGCATGAAAAACAGTTTCTCTCTGTGAACAGAAAGGACAGTCATGTGCAACATCAGGGTTTAAAACAGAGATAAAAGAGTTCACAGAGATAATACCATGTAAAATCCTCCATTGGAGGTCGGCAGCTCTTTTGGTTAATGGTGGTTTATACAGTGCGTCCACTCTGGTTTAATATCATCATTAAAACCCAGAACACTTTTCCATGGGGTGTCTACCCTCCCACTCAGCTTCTTCTTATTTAAAACCTTAACACACGCTCTGTAGAGCAGCTTCCCCGACACTGACCCAAAGTCCATCTCCCTTACACCCCAGCACTCCAGGAGCGGACCTTCCGACCCGTCAAGGTCGGGAGCGGTGTCCAGCTGGGGAAAAGATCCTTCTTCTGCAGGGTTGGTTTCAGTAATCTGATAGTCCATCAGCTGAACACGCTCCTTTGATGTTAAGACAGTCCTCCAGCGACGTAAGAGCTGATTGACAACACGCAGGGACCTTAGTCCCAAATATGATGCCAGGTCCTCTGCCCGTGACAGGTCAGACCCCACGATGTTCACCAGCTCCCGGAGTGTCACGACCCTTGAGGAGATGAGAGCTCTGGACAGTGCAGGGGCGGTCACACCGGAGATGTCCAGACATCCGCCATGAATCAGGGGCTCCTCCAGTAGCCAGTGCAGCGTTCCACAGCCCTTGTTTCATTTTCTAAAACAGTTCCAGATTTTAAAAAGTCCACGGTAAAAACCCGTTAATCCAGAAACGTCCAGCATTTTGGTATCCATTAAAAACAAAGTTCGGTCTAGCCCCAATCCTCCGACCTTATGTAAAAGTCCATGGGCTACTGGGCTCCATATTAAGTCTTTGGGACCAGTGAGGAGTCTCTGGAGGAACTGGAGGCGGAAAGCTGCAGTTCTGCTGGCTAACTGGACCAGCTCCTGTCCCCCTTCTTCTTTGGGCAAGTGCAGGACGCTCTGAGGAATCCAGTGTAGACCGTCCCACAAGAAGTCCACCAGCAGGGCCTGGATGCTTGCCAGCAGGTTTGGCAGCGGATCCACACATGCCAGCTTGTGCCAGAGGAACGACGCGGCTAGGTTGTTGTTGACCAGTGTTCACCCCTGTAGGACATCCTTGGGACCAGCCGCTTCCACCTGCTCAGTCTGCCTTTCACATGCTCTACAGTGCTTTCCCAGTTTTTGTTTAAAAACTCATTATTCCCCAGGTAGACACCCAAGTATTTAAAACCATCTTTTTTCCACACTAGACCCTACACTAGACACTAGGTAGTGTAGGTCGCTCTCCTCTCCACTCCCCAACTAAAATTGCTTCACTTTTCGCCCAGTTGACTTTTGCAGAAGACAAAACCTGAAAGTCATTTAAAATGTCAGTTAAAACATTCAAGTCTTTCTGTGAGTCTATCATTACTACCAGCTTATCTGCATACGCTGACAGACAGATTGAGGCATAGTGTGTGGAACTTTAAAACCAGAAAGGGTCAATTGCTAATGTGTAGAGCATGCCTGACAAAGCACAGCCCTGCCTGATACCTCTCAACACTTTAAAAGGAGCACATAAACCACCATTAACCTTCAGTACACTCTCAATTTCACAGTACAACACCTTGATCATGCCTATAAAACCTGGGTTGAGCCCAAAGGTTTCCAGCACCTTCCACAAATATTCATGCTCAACCCGGTCAAAAGCCTTTTCCTGATCTAGGAAAATCAGACCAGTCTTTAAGCCCAATAGCCTGGAGACGTCCAAAATGTCACGAATCAAATACACGTTATCGAATATGGACCTATCAGGCACACAGTACATCTGGTCCTGGTGAATGAGCCACTCCATTACCTTAGTCAGCCTTGAGGCTAATGCTTTTGAGAGCAGCTTGCAGTAGTGAGACGGGGCGCCAGTTCTTCAGGTGTGTCAAGTCTCCCTTTTTCGGCAGCAGGGTCAGAACGGCCCTCCTGCAGCTCAATGGGAGCTCACCTCTCCGTACACTGTCCCGTAGGACATCCAGCACATCCTGCCCTATGACAGCCCAGAAAGCCTTGTAAAACTCAGCCGGGAGACCGTCTATACCTGATGCCTGTCCATTCTGCATCTTCTGGAGAGCCTCATGAAGCTCCTCCAGCGACAGATTCCTGTCCAACTCTCTGGCCGCTCGTTCAGAGAGCTTTGGCAGGCCCACGAGGAAGCTGTCCTCCACCTCTTGTGCCCCTGACCACTCACTGCTGTACAGCTTCAAGTAAAAGCTTACTGTCTGCTTGCGAATTTCAGTGGGCTCAGATAAGAGATCCCCTGATTCTGTTCGCACAGCATGTATGAATCTTTTCTGTCCATTCTTTTGCTCTAAACTGAAAAAGAACTTAGAAGGAGCGTCCATCTCGGCTGCGCTTTTAAAGCGTGAGCGGACCAGCGCCCCCTGTGCTGTAATGTCTAACAGGTCGTTCATTTTGGCTTTTTTACTTTTGAGGACTTCAATATGCCCTCGATCTCTGGTGGCCTCCAAACGCTGGAGTTCCACTATTTCTACCTCCAGAGCTTTCAGAGATCTAACAATGTCTCTTGTGATGTTGAGAGTGTACTGTTGACAAAAACTTTGATTTGTGTTTTAGTCACATCCCACCACAGCTGGAGTGAGCTAAAAGCTGCCTTCTCTGATTTAAAACAATTCCATAAATAAATAAAAGACTCTCTAAAATTAGCGTCTTCTAAAAGTGCAGTGTTAAAATGCCAGTAGGCGCTCCTAGGTTTAACGTTCTCTTTAGTGATAGTACACTGTACCATGCTATGGTCAGAGATACCTACTGGAACAATAAAACACTTAGTAAAAAGCGTTAGCTGGTGTTTAAAACCATAAAAGCGATCTAGTCTTGCCAGGGAGAGTGAGTTGTCTATGGCATGGGCCCACGTGTACTGTCTCTTGTTCTTATTAAAAGTTCTCCATATGTCACTTAACTTGTGGCCTCCATCACCTCCCAAAGACGCTTATGGGAAGCCACGTGAGGTTCTGCGTGGTTCCGACCCAAATCATCCGTAGTACAGTTAAAATCTCCACCCAGAATTAAAATATCTGCAGTGTCGCAGTCAGCAATAACATTGCTCAATGTGTCTAAAAAAACCATCCTCTCCACTGCACTGGTGGGAGTGTACACACAGATAAAAGCTAAAACCTCATTCTCATAAAAAGCTTTCACTTTTAAAAGCCTCCCAGTTAAAATCTCTTCAACTGAATAAGGACAAGGGATAAAATTGCAAGCAAAGAGCAAGGCGACTCCACCACTGAGTGATGTGTTATGGCTTAAAATCACCAACCCATCCCACTCCTTCACCCAATCAGCAGCATTGCTGATATCACTGTGGGTTTCCTGCAGCATGACAACATCAATGTGCTTCTGCTTTAAAAGTCCATACAGTTTAGCTCTCTTATTCTGCTCTCTTGCTCCATTAATATTTAAACTCGCAATATTAATTCCAATCATTAAAATAAATAAAACCAAACAGAGGGTAAAAACCACTCTAACATGAAAAAAACACCACACATTATTCATGGTCAGAGTTTTCCCTATTCACTCTCATTATCAGTTTCTTCAGACGGAAAATTTCTACATCGACAAAAGCTCCTTCTCTTCTGAAGAACCTAACATCATGAATGAACTGTTTGCGGTCAGGGAAAAACTCTTCTAATGCGACATTCTTCTGCCATTGGGTGTTCCTTAAAAACTCTTTAATGTCCTCTGCACTATAAACGACATTAATCTGTTCCTCCTGAGAATCGAAAGTTAAAACCGAGTCTGAGATGCAGTCATCACTGTCTGATTCTCGTTCCTCCACCTTCGTCTCTTTTTTAGCCTGCTTTTTCCCTTGCCCTTACCTTGTTTTTTCCTTTTATTTGGTACTTTAAAAACGGGCTCATCCACCATGTCCACGTTTCCTCCATCCCCCTGCACTGGTGTAATGTCCAGTGTTTCCATGCGGTTGCCCTGCACCTCCGTGCCCGCCTCTGTCAGCGCAGGTGGCTCCAACAGTGCTCCAGAACCTACTGAGCTTTTCTCAGTAGACCACGGCTTCTTCCGGTCCGGTCGAGCCAAGCGTGGCTCCGCCACAGCCGGTTCGGCCGTGCGTGGCTTTTCCGGGGCTGGTGTAGCTCCAGTGGGCTTCTGGGCTGCAGGCTGGGCTTGGGGCTCACTCCCTGTCAGGTCTGGTGCAGCGGCAGCTCCAGGGCCGTCCCGCCCCTGTCGCTCAGAAACACCGGGGTCACTCTGCCTCTCAGGGCAGGCCCGAGCAAGATGTCCAGTTTGACCACATTTAAAACACTTAATGTCTGTATTGAATTTAAAAAACAATGTTCAGCTCACCGACACCTTCTTTAAACACCATAAACACCATTCTTCTGAAAGACACCAAGTGTTTCACCAGTGGGGACTTACAGCCAAGGGGGATTTTCTTAATGGGGGAGACCATTCGCCCGTACCGAGACAGCTCTTTACCGATAGGCTCGTCTCAAATAAAAGGAGGGGCATTAGACAACATAACTTTCTTAGCTGGGGAGGCAGAGACAATGTTCTCATGTCCCACCACATTACCGACTGCATGACAACAATCTTCTACACTCACTGCACACACTATACACACACTATACATACACCGTGCCTGCGAGCCAACCTCTCACACAGCATCGCGTCAGGATCCGCCATGACCATGCTTCATCGACACGCTGCTCACACACACACACACCTATACACACACCTGCACACACACCTACACACACACCTGCACACACACGCACGCACACATACAGTTATTTTACGCACACACACACACACTCACACAAAAAATAAATAAATAATCCGAGATATTACATGGAAAAAATTACACTTTAGTGCCGAAAAATTGGCAACATGCCAACCGGTCTCACGCGCTCTACACGCCACACTCGCTTCTCCACTGCGCATGCGCAGAGAGAGAAAGAGAGAGATAGAGAGAGAGAGTAAGATAGAGAGAGAGAGAAAGAGAGAGATAGAGAGAGAGAGTAAGATAGAGAGAGAGAGGGAGAGAGAGAGAGGGAGAGAGAGGGAGAGAGAGAGAGAGTAAGATAGAGTGAGAGTGAGAGAGAGAGAGAGAGAGAGAGAGAGAGAGAGAGGAGAGAAATTTTTTTTAAAAAAGGTTTAGAAGCAGTTTAAAAGGAAACTAACTTTTTTATTGCAGTGCTAGTCAGGTGCTAGCATAGCCACTTAAGACCTGAGTCACATGACCTTCCAAATGACCTCTGACCTCACTCCTGCTTAGCGCATCCACAGCGCCTTTTCCATCGGTGCTTTAAGATAAACCTACAGAAAACGTCACCATAGCGACGACGACCAAACGTAGAGCCCGTCCACGTCCACGTGTCTCCGTGAATGAGCTGTTGCTAAGGGAAAAGGATCGCATTTAAGACGAAGGGGTGATTAAGCGAGGTAGTGAAGGGGTTGATGTGAGTGTAGAGGAAGAGGAGTGGAGAGCAACAACCTGCTGAAATTCTCACTGACGCTCTGCTCAGCTGCTGCTTTTTATAGATTAAATGTCAATACTACACACGATTACAGATTTCCTTTACTTCCTGATCCAACTCCTACGATTAAGCTTTGCCACATCGATTTACTGCGTGTGTGTGTGTGTGGGGGTGTGTGTGTTTTTTAATAGTACTGATAGATTTAGCTTTGGTTTCTCCGCACTGCAGCACACTGATTTACTGGCCTTGGAACAAAGCAAGTTTTTTTTTTTTTTGTATTTCGTGTGTGTGTGTGTGTGTGTGTGTGTGTGTGTGTGAGGTAATGTGTAGGTAAGCTAATTATACACCATTAGCAGAGTATAATGATGAAAATTTGATTAGGTCAAATGACTTTCCTATACAACATCAGTACCTTTTGATTCTGTTGATGCTGTAGATTTGGACCTGAGAGCCGATGCTGTAATCATAAAAATTTCCCTGTTGCTCATCCCAGGACTCGCAATTCCACACCTGCACACTGGAATGATTCTAATCGCATTATCTGGTGTTGGGTAGATGGACCAGCTCCATGAGGTCGAGCCTCTGGGTTTCTTCCTCACGTCATCTCCAGGGAGTGTTTCCTCACCATCTGGCTTATTCATTAAAAATCTAAATCTACACCCGGATTTCTGCTTCGTTACGACTGTTTAAAGTGCTCTACAGATAAAGTGCTCTCTGTTAGCCAGAATAAAAGACATGTATAAACATCCAGCGCTGAGCAAGCAGAGGGTTACAGAGAGGGAGAGAAAAAGAGAGAATGAGGGAGAGAGAGAGAGAGAGAGAGAGAGAGAGAGAGAGAGAGAGAGAGAAGAAGGGGGGATACAGACAAGGAAGAGAAAAAGAGAGTGTGAGGGGAAGAGAGGGGGGAGAGAGAGATAGAGAGAAAGAGAGAGAGAGAGAAAGAAGAAGGGAGTTACAGACAGGGAGAGAAAAGAGAGAGAGAGAGAGAGAGGGAAGAAGGGTGGAGAGAAAAAGAGTATGAGAGAGGGGGGATCGAGAGGGAAAGAGAGAGAGAGAGAGAGAGAGAGAGAGAGAGGATAGAAAGATGGTGCTATTAATTTTTTATCACAATTTGCATATTTGTACACAATTCTTTTAGTTCAGTCTGAAAACTCGAACTAGAAGAAATGCACTTCACATCAAGTACCAGGATGTTGAACACTTCATGAACTCAACACTTTACTTAAATAAAGAGGGGCGGGGCAAAATTTTCAAAATGGCCGACACCACTCAGGTGGACGAGACGTCTTACAAAAGTGTTTTAAAATAGTATTTTTTTCCCGACATTTTAAATATTCAGTGTATTCTGCCAAAGCTGCTGTCGAGGCATTGCGTTATGTTACGTTTGATGTGATTGGTAATGGACTGGGAAACGGCTTCTACTTCCTGTTAGTAAATAACATGAGTGCTGCATTTGAGACGATACGACTCTCCTAACGTTTGTACACAGGACACTAGAGTGCATAGCTTAAGTGTGTAGTGTGTGATTCGGGACGCAGCTTCAGTGTCATGCTGTTATAGAAAAATAATCAACAATGTGGGTGGAGTTAAAGCACATCCTGAAGTGTTTTATTCCACTTACGATACAACCCACGCTGTGTTTTTGTAAATGTATTTGCATTGAAATGATGCACATGTCCTCAAACATGTCCCCTTGGCTACAGAATACTGACCAATCAGAATCAAGAATTCAACAGAGCTCTGGTCTAATCGTTTGTATATAAAAAAAACAAACAAACAATGTATCTCAGGTATCTCTCTCTCTCTCTCTCTCTCTCTCTCAGGTATCTCTCTCTCTCTCTCTCTCTCTCTCTCTCTCAGGTATCTCTCTCTCTCTCTCTCTCTCTCTCTCTCAGGTATCTCTCTCTCCCAGGTATCTCTCTCTCTCTCTCTCTCTCTCTCTCTCTCTCTCTCTCTCTCTCTTCCTCAAGTATCTCTCTCTCTCTCTCTCTCTCTCTCTCTCTCTCTATCTCTCAGGTATCTCCTCCTCTCTTCCTCAGATATCTCTCTCTCTCTCTCTCCTTCCCTCAGGTACCTCTCTCTCTCTCTCTCTCTCTCTCTCTCTCTCTCTCTCTCTCTCTCTCTCTCTCTTTCGCTATCTCTCAGGTATCTCTGTCACTCTCTATCTCTCAGGTATCTTTCTCTCTCTTCCTCAAGTATCTCTCTCTCTCTCTCTCTCTCCCTCTCTCAGGTACCTCTCTCTCTCTCTCTCTCTCTCTCTCTCTCTCTCTCTCTCTCTCTTTCGCTATCTCTCAGGTATCTCTGTCACTCTCTATCACTCAGGTATCTTTCTCTCTCTTCCTCAAGTATCTCTCTCTCTCTCTCTCTCTCTCTCTCTCTCTCTCTCTCTCTCTCAGGTATCTCTCTCTCTCAAGTATCTCTCTCTCTCTCTTCTTCAAGTATCTCTCTCTCTCTCTCCCTCTCTCTCTCAGGTATCTCTCTCTCTTCCTCAAGTATCTCTCTCTCTCTCTCTGTCTCTCTCTCTCTCTCTCTCTCTCTCAGGTATCTCTTTCTCTCTTCCTCAGGTATCTCTCTCTCTCCCTCTCTCAGGTATCTCTCTCTCTCTCTTCCTCAAGTATCTCTCTCTCTCTCTCTCCCTCTCTCAGGTACCTCTCTCTCACTCACTTTCGCTATCTCTCAGGTATCTCTTTCTCTCTTCCTCAGGTATCTCTCTCCCTCTCTCAGGTATCTCTCTCTCTCTCAGGTATCTCTCTCTCTCTCTCCCTCTCCCAGGTACCTCTCTCTCTCTCTCTCTCTCTCTCTCTCTCTCTCTCTCTCTCTCTCTCTCTCTCTCTCTCACTCACTTTTGCGATCTCTCAGGTATCTCTGTCACTCTCTATCTCTCAGGTATCTCTTTCTCTCTTCCTCAGGTATCTCTCTCTCTCTCTCACTCTCTCACTCTCTCTCTGGTACCTCTCTCTCTCTCTCTCTCTCTCTCTCTCACTTTCGCTATCTCTCAGGTATCTCTTTCTCTCTTCCTCAGGTATCTCTCTCCCTCTCTCAGGTATCTCTCTCTCTCAGGTACCTCTCTCTCTCTCTCTCTCTCTCACTTTCGCTATCTCTCAAGTATCTCTGTCACTCTCTATCTCTCAGGTATCTCTTTCTCTCTTCCTCAGGTATCTCTCTCTCTCTCTCTCTCTCTCTCTCTGGTATCTACGCTACACTCTTCTCTCCACACACCAGCACCATGCCGAAGCAGGTCATACTCCTCATACTCTAGAGCTTTATTTCAGGTTTCCATGACGATACTTAGTGTATTAAAGCCAGCTTCTTTTCCAGAGGGAAAAAAAAAACACAGACGTGTGGTGTAGGTGGAAATGTTCTGTCTTTCTCTGAAAAAAACGGTAATGACGTAAACGTCCGTGTTGCAGGCTCAGGAATGAGGATGACGTTGACGTTGACGCGGGGGTGAAATAACCGAAAAAGTAAGATCACGAGGTAACGAGAAAACGGTAACACTCGTTACAGAGGAGACTGATGTCTGATTCTGAGCAGATTAGAATCCAGTTCACTAAAATACGGTATAAAGTTAATCGTTCAAGACAGATTAGCGTTAGATTAGTGCATTATTTTACGAATCTACAGTCAGGGCTACAAAGAAATCAGCCCCAGAAATTTCTCATTTTTCTTGGTTAATGACCGTATTAATATTATAGAGCAGTTTAGCTTTAAAAAAAAAAAATTCATCTTAAAATATCATCTGTTTGCATGGGATCAGTGTTACAAATGGAGACCTGTGCTTTCATCACTCTATAATTTTGAAAGAAAAAAAAAAGCTAATTTAAGTAAAAACATTCCTTTTCTATCTTTCTTACAGATCTCATCTTCTGTCTCCAGGTAATGAAACTCGAATCCTCTCAGGCTCGGAATTACCCGTGCTCACCAGCGCCTGATTGAGAGAATGTACTTTTTTCTGCCTTTTCATTGAGGAAAGAGGTTTAGTTGTTGGCACACGGATGACAGCTGCTGTGAAAGTGCTGCAAGAAAAGCTACTCAAGCCGCGGAAGCGGACGAGGACGAGCGACTTCACGGGTTTAAATCCGTCCTGTAAAGCTCCCGCGAGAAGAAAGTGCAGGCCAGTCCTCTCTATTTGGAAAGAAGCTGTGTGTGAAGGACACGTGAGAGAACAAACCAAACACACGTTTTTACGGGATAAGACTTTACGCATTGCTAGTTTTCTTTTTCTTTTCACGCACATCGTTCGCATTGAAGTGAGCCGTACATCACGGACAGGGTCTGTACCTGGAGGCGGAGTCTACAGGGATATACAGCTGTTAAATATTCAGGTGATGATTAAAAAAAAAAAAAATCCTTCCTTGTTGTGTCTTGTGGATTGGGGTGGAGTCATGCTGGAATAGACCACACCCATCTTTAGTATTAGTGTTGATTTGCAGTGACGTTTCTCTCTAAAAACCTCAGCTTCATAAGGAGATGATGCTATAAAAACGATATGATATCATTTCAGAGAAAACGGACCTCACGTAGAGACGCCACTCATCATGTTGTGGGCGTCCATACGCTGTACAAACATGCTATGTGACGGATTGGTCGCTACAAATGAGGCGGGTCCAAACCAATTCATTCCAAACAGCTGTCACTAGCATGCTAATGTTCGATGCGCTCATACACAACCGGCATAATTCTCTTTCCATGTTTTAAAATACAGCAAAAAATAAGCAGATATTTAATCGTCCGCACATTTTCTGATTTGTCACCATAGTTTACAAGCAAAACAAGTTTTAAACAAGTTTGCAAACAATCTTCTTTGTGTAGTCGTGGAAAATTGAAAAGTGCCACCTTCAGTACTGGAGCACTCATTCTCTTACTACCTGAAAAATAAAACTGCACAGAAAAGTCCCAGAAGGCTGAAGAAAAAGGTCTGGAATTCACACAACCCTCGCAGTCATCATCTCTGCATTACATATGCTGACGAGCGGAGGCAAACCTTTAATTTGTCACACGTCTGTAGTTGCTACATGCTATTTCTGTCCATATTGTACAGCCCGAGTGGAGAGACTACTGTATAATCGACTCTTTCTCTCGCTGTGGATTCTCATGTGATCTGAGTGCTAAGTACCGCAGTGCTGTCAGTATGAAAAGCCTCACCTGCTCTGCTTCGGTTTTTAATCACGGGCTCACAGCTGCCACCTCTCATTAGGCCAACACCTTGAAATTCCTCGCTTTTCCTACATTCCCCTTTCTACAAGTGCCATGGAGAAAGTGTTTGCTGCTCAAACACACCATAAGAGAGGCTGGGTTACATCTGAGGAATAGATATGAGATATTTACTGCATCGTAAATGGGTGTTTTTGTGCACAGTGCTATTGTTTGTCCAGTTTTGAACTCAAATTCCAGTGCAAAATGATCAAAACCCAGGTTGGGGGGTAGTGCTGGACAATATATATGGACAATATACCTAAAAATAGGTTTCAATTTATAGACCAATAGATTTTATAGATAACATTTTATTTATTTATTTATCTATCTATCTATCTATCTATCTATCTATCTATCTATCTATCTATCTATTTATCTATTTATTTATTTTTTATTTATATTGACTAATGGATTGATTTATAAATAAATAAATAAATAAATAAATAAATAAATAAATATAATTAAACTTTTATTTTAAATTGATTTTAAAATCAGTTGTAAAGATTTAACATCAAACCAGCTGCTTCCAGTCAGTGTGTAATATTTAGTTGAAAATAAATTTAGAAATTAGATTTAAATTCAACATTTTAATAAAATAACACATCGTAGTCTCTCCAAAAGTGCATCCTTATTTCCTTATTGATAGTATTTACAACTGAAATTGTGGTGATGTTTTTGACATTTTTAATAATGTGTTTAAAAGTAATTGTTTTTTGTTTTGGGTTTTTTTTTTTTCTTTTCATTTTTAACCTAACAATAATTGATACGGGGGGGCACGGTGGCTTGGTGGCTAGCACGTTTGCCTCACACCTCCAGGGTTGGGGGTTCAATTCCTGCCTCCGCCGTGTGTGTGTGGAGTTTGAATGTTCTCCCCGTGCCTCGGGGGTTTCCTCCGGGTGCTCCAGTTTCCTCCCCCAGTCCAAAGACATGCATGGTAGGTTGATTGGCATCTCTAAATTGTCCGTAGTGTGTGATTGCATGAGTGAATGAGTGTGTGTGTGTGCCCTGTGATGGGTTGGCACTCCATCCAGGGTGTATCCTGCCTTGATGCCCTATGACGCCTGAGATAGGCACAGGCTCCCCCGTGACCCAAGAATAGTTCGGATAAGCGGTAGACAATGAATGAATAAATAATTGATACTTTTCCAGATCTTTGTTTTGGACTTCATGAAGCTGTTTGTTTTGGTTCTCTGGGTTCTTCCAGAAACAGGCCTATTGATGACTATTGATATATGACTATTAATATATGACTATTGATGATGGCTATTAAAATTTTTATTAGCAAATAATTTTTACAAATTAGATTCATTTTTCTCTCCATGTGAATATTATGGACTGTTTTGTATAGATTCATGACACAGACCATGAATTTTTTAAGACCAATTAGGTACATTGCAGTTCCACTGTGAAAACAAGGCATTAGAAGTTCACCAACAGCTGCAGCACCTGGTGCTTCTTATGAAAAATCAAAGAGTGTCCTTTCTCTGTAAAGTCTCAGACCCACGCTTTGATTTGCATTACTTTGGAACGGAGTCTATTCATCATTACACTAAATCTCAGCAAGCCAGCTGTGTCACATGGGCTCACATGACCGTTTCCATTAATCCACTCTATGGTACACTTAACCCCTTTCACACATGCACTTTTAAATAGGAATTTAATGGCAAGTGATCAGGAAAGGGTGAAGTGTGAATGCAAGCCAGAGCAGAATATCTAGGAGAATGTAAGCAGCAGTGTCACTAGTACAGCACCAGGGTAACTAGAACAGAACCAGGGTAACTAGAACAGAACCAGGGTAACTAGAATGTGTCAGAAGAAGTTGATACATTACTGGGGAACATGTGATGATCTTTTGAGGAGACTTAAAGGAGGGAAGAGGATTGTTCCTTGATTGTTCCTTAAGGATGCTTTCACGTGGAACATTATTACTATTGGCTGCAGCTCTTTTTGGATTAAGTGCTGTGTTTGAGGAATGGGTTGGAGTGATCTATTGTGCGTTTGGGTAAATTGGAGGAGTGATCTTGTGTGTTTTAAGGAAGATGAATCTGGTAGGTGGTGTGATCCAGTGTGTGTTTGAATAAATAGTTGGAGTGATCTAGTATGTGTTTCGGTATATTGATGGAGTGATGTAGAGTGTGCTTGGATAAAGGGCTGGAGCGATCGAGTGTGTGTTTGGGTGATGTAGTGATCTAGTGTGTGTTTGGATAAAGAGTTGTGATCTACTGTGTGCTTGCGTAAAGAGTTGGAGTGATCTAGTGTATGTTTGGGTAAACTGGTGGAGTGATCTTGTGTGTGTTTGAATAAAGAGCTGAAGTGATCTACTGTGTGTGGATAAAGAGATGGTAAAGAGTTGGGGGGAGAGAGAGAGAGAGAGAGAGAGAGGAGAGAGAGAGAGAGAGAGAGAGAGAGAGAGAGAGAGAGAGAGAGAGAGAGAGAGAGAGAGAGAAGTTTTGATGTTTTTGTGTGTGTGTGTGTGTGTGTGTGTGTGTGTGTGTTGGGGCAAAGAAGTGGAGTGATCTAGTGTGTGTTTAAGTAAAATGGTTGAGTTATCTAGTGTATGTTAGGGGAAATTGGTGAAGTGATCTAGTGTGTGTTTGCATGAAGAGACTAAGTGATCTAACGTGTCTTTAGGTAAAGTGGTGGAGTGATCTAGTGTGTGTTTAGGGAATTAGTGGAGTGATCTAGTGTCTGTTTCTGTGAGAGATATTGTCCATGTTTGGGTAAAGAGTTGGGGTGGAGTGATCTAGGATAAAGAAATGATCTATTTGGATGAAATGTATTTAGATTAAATGATCTAGTGTGTTATATACACAAAGATTTTGAGTTATCTAGTATGTGTTTGGATAAAAAGTTGGAGTATTCTAGTATGTTTGCATGAATAGACTGAGTGATCTAATGTGTCTGGGGAAAATTGGTGGAGTGATCTAGTGTGTGCTATTAGTTGAGTGATTTAGTGTGTATTCAGATAAATTGTGTATTCACAATTAAACAGATAAACAGTTTGAGTGATCTAGTGTGTGTTTGGGTAAAGAGCTAGAGTGATCTAGTGAGTGTTTATGAAAATTGGTGAAGTCATCTAGTATGTGATCAGGTAAACAGTTGGAGTGATCTAGTGTGTGTTGAGGTAAAGAGGTGTATTGATTTATTGTGTGTTTGGGTAAATTGCAGGAGTGATCTAGTGTGTGTTTAAGTAAAATGGTTGAGTTTTCTAGTGTATGTTAGGGGAAATTGGTGAAGTGATCTAGTGTGTGTTTGCATGAAGAGACTGAGTGATCTAACGTGTCTTTGGGTAAAGTGGTGGAGTGATCTAGTGTGTGTTGAGGTAAAGAGGTGGAGTGATAAAATTGCATTTTCGGATAAATTGCTGGAGTGATCTAGTGTGTGATTTGGTAAAGTGATGAAGAAGTCTAGTGAGTATATGAATCAAGTTGTCTACTTTTAAGGCTCAGGTGGTTTTAGAACGTGGTAAAGCTTCTCTTCATCATCTCTCCTGTCTTTATGAGAAGCATCAGGCCTCAGGACAGAGAGGCGACTGTGAGGTGAATCTCAGGTGGAACTGCAGGATTTGCTAAAGGGGAAAGAGGTTTAATGGTAACAGTCAGTCACTCTGATGCGTTTCCAGGCCAGAGGGCACACACTATGTGTTTTTTTCTTTCCTTTTATTTTCAGGATGATTTGCTTTTAATATCCTGCTGTCTCATAAAACCCCAATTCACACACTGGGCAATAAAACCAGTTTGAGTGCAAGAAGACTGCATGTTCCTCTTACCATCCTGAAACCGAATATTTTCATTTAACAGCACGTCCTGAAGCCTTTTATTCCTTTTTTTTACAGCAGCAATTTGCCAGCGATTCCATTTTTGTATTTATTAAAGAACGATACATCATACTTTTTATCCTTTAATGGCTACATTTAATGTTGTGTAATGTCTGCAAAACAAAATATCACTTTTCTTTTCTTCCACAAAGTTCAAACTGTGAACACACTGGAAAACATTTAGGTTACAGAATTCTCTCTGCCTGTTACAAACCCCTGACACTGGAGACTCCTTCCGTCTCATCTCTTTACAGAAACAATGATACACTTTTTCCAATTATTATTAGACTTAAATGATGTGGAGCATCTGCCATGCAAATCCAAGTTGGAAGTTGTTACTATGGAAACGGTTGCTACCGATAGAACTTTTCATCAAATTAATGTTTGATTTTCAATGCTAGCTGGAAGTGAGGGACACACTAGATTTTTTTCGCTCCTGGAGAAACATAAAAGACGAGTGATTTGATTTTGGAGAACTTTCTGCACCAAGCAGAAAGCAAAAGAAATAAAGAATTAATTTTTGGATTCATTTCTCTTCCTCATCATGATTCAATAATCCTAAATTCATTCATTCATCGTCTACCGCTTATCCGATCTACTCTCGGGGTCACGGGGAGCCTGTGCCTATCTCAGGCATCATTGGGCATCAAGGCAGGATACACCCTGGATGGAGTGCCAACCCATCGCAGGGCTCACACACACTCTCATTCACTCACACAGTCACACAGTCACACATTCATTCATTCATTCATTGTCTACCGCTTATCCGATCTATACTCGGGTCACGGGGAGCCTGTGCCTATCTCAGGCGTCATTGGGCATCAAGGCAGGATACACCCTGGACGGAGTGCCAACCCATCGCAGGCCCACACACACACTCTCATTCACTCACACAATCACACACTACAGACAATTTAGAGATGCCAATCAACCTACAATGCATGTCTTTGGACTGGGGGAGGAAACCGGAGTACCCGGAGAAAACCCCCGAGGCACGGGGAGAACATGCAAACTCCACACACACACGGCGGAGGTGGGAATCGAACCCCCAACCCTGGAGGTGTGAGGCAATTTGCTAACCACTAAGCCACTGTGCCCCCCAATCCTAAATAATTAGGATAAATATAATCATATATATAAATAATATAGTTTTTAATACAAATATTATATTATTTAATATAATATATTTGTATTATAAATAAATAAAAATATTATAATATATAATAAAATATTTATATTTTTTATTGGATGCTTTTGTATGTTTTGCTAGTTTTCCTTAAGGGTGCCAATAATTCTGTAGCTAAAATAAATAAATATATGAATAAAAATTCAATAGTAAAGCGACAGTTTCCGTTTTTCTAACACCTTCATTTTCTGAAACAGGAAGCGCTGCAGCACATATCATGTTTGCCGTGCCTGACCTTTCGGCGGATCTGGAAGTAGTGACTGGACGCTCTGCTCAAATCCGGAGCTGCTGAAAGGTCAGAGAGAAATCTCCGGCCAAGCCGATCCGAGCCGAGCCGAGCCGAGCCGTCTCATCCGACATGACGACCAACACTGAACCCTCTCACAGAGCTGAGCTGAAGATATAACACTAGCTTTCTCACTCTCACAGCGGCTCGCAGAAGACACGCTGCTGCCAGAGGATCCGTGTGCAAGCGGGTGAAACCCACGAGATGTTCCTGAATGAAAGAACAGACGGAAACTGCAACTATGCAGCAGCTCCCCTGCTGAGAAGCCAAAGCTCTCTGTGATTGGTTCAAATCTACACCAGTCTACGAGCGCATCAGATGGAGAAGCTCTGATCTGATGATGTGTTTATTCAAAAGATCATTGCATTTATCCACAATTCACTTCAGCTGAGCAGGTTAAAGGTTAAAGGTCAACGGGTTGAACACATCCTCAAAGATGGGCACTGTTAGCTTGGTGATGCCGGGATCTGGACTAATCCCTTTTCTATAAGCAGTGATAATGAAGCTAAGTGAGAACGCTAATCTAGCGAAAAGAGAATATTTATCATTAGGAGAAAATGTTTACCAAATTCCTGCCTTTATTAATTAAGTCATTATTTCTAAAACAAAACAAAAATCTATCTGCTGTTTCCTCTTCATAAAGACAGGAAGGTCAAGAAAGGAAATTATCCATCCTTAACTTTATTTATTTATTTGTTTTAATATTTTAATGCAAATTCTTATTTATTTGTTTACTTATTTATTTGTTTGTTATTAATATTTTAATGCAAATTCTTACAATAACACTTAAATATTATTTTTAAATAAATATTTGTTAATATATTTATTGATATTTTCAAAGCAGAAATATTTACAAAGAACACATTTATTTATTTATTTGTTTGTTTGTTTGGAATTATATTTTTTTGTTTATTTATTATTTCTTGTTTTCTTTATTTGTTAGTTGGTCTGGTTGTTTATTTTCCCGAAGATCAGAAAGTCTAAACTTGAACAAGACTTAAACTTGTCTCATTTTTGTTCCAGATTATTTTTTAATGTGATGTAAAATGCCCTGATCTTCAAACAGGAAGTGATGTGTGATGTGTGATGTGAAATGTTTGCTACACTTCCTCCCTCCCTGGGGTACGACAGAACGGTGGAACATAACATTTTAATACTAACAGCAACATGATACTGTGTGTGTGTGTGTGTGTGTGTGTGTGTGTGTGTGTGTGTGTGTGTGTGTGTGTGTCAGTCATCGGGCGTGAATACATTGATGATTTGATGGACGTGAAATATAAAAATGTTCTAGAAAATTTCTCTTCTCTCCTGCTCACCACACTGCAGTACAGACACTTAAATACCGCACTGACCAACCTGACAATACCAGCACACACACACACACACACACACACACACACACACACACACACACACACACACACACACACAAAAACAGAGAGACAGGAGAGAAGAGAGAGAGGGAGAGAGAGGCAGACAGACAGAGAGGAAGAAAGCAAAACAGACACACAGAGACATGCAGAGCCTGAGATAAGAGAGACAGACAGACAGACATAAGGTGGGAGACAGACAAAGAAAAAAAGAAGGGAAACAGACAGAGAGAGGGACAGAAAGAGAGAGACAGATGGACATACAGCGAGAGACAGGGAGAGAGAGAGAGACAGACAGACAGACAGACATAAGGAGGGAGACAGACAAAGAAAAAAGAAGGGAAACAGAGAGAGAGAGAGAGAGAGAGACAGATGGACATACAGCGAGAGACAGGGAGAGAGAGAGAGAGAAAGACAGTGAGAGAGAGTAAGAGAGACAGATGAACAGAGACAGACAGTGATAGGCAGATGAACAGTGAGGGACAGAGAGAGAAATAGACAGACAGAGGCAGATGGACAGAGAGAGACAGAGAGGGAGAGACAGATGAACAGAGAGAGCATGACAGACAGATAGACAGATATTTGTATAATAAAGCAAATGATAAAGGCCTGTTCTAATGCAGCCTGTGATGAACGTACCGTCGTTCCTTCACTCGTCTCTCTGCCTCTCTCTCCTCGTCTCTCTGCCTCTCTCTCCTCGTCTCTCTGCCTCCTTCTCCTCGTCTCTCTGCCTCTCTCTCCTCGTCTCTCTGCCTCTCTCTCCTCGTCTCTCTGCCTCTCTCTCCTCGTCTCTCTGCCTCCCTCTCCTCGTCTCTCTGCCTCCCTCTCCTCGTCTCTCTGCCTCCCCTCTCCTCTTCTCTCTGCCCTCTCTCTCCTCGTCTCCCTGCCTCCCTCTCCTCGTCTCCCTGCCTCCCTCTCCTCGTCTCCCTGCCTCCCTCTCCTCGTCTCCCTGCCTCCCTCTCCTCGTCTCCCTGCCTCCCTCTCCTCGTCTCCCTGCCTCCCTCTCCTCGTCTCCCTGCCTCCCTCTCCTCGTCTCCCTGCCTCCCTCTCCTCGCCTCCCTGCCTCTCTCTCCTCGTCTCCCTGCCTCCCTCTCCTCGTCTCCCTGCCTCCCTCTCCTCGTCTCCCTGCCTCCCTCTCCTCGTCTCCCTGCCTCCCTCTCCTCGTCTCTCTGCCTCCCTCTCCTCGTCTCCCTGCCTCCCTCTCCTCGTCTCTCTGCCTCCCTCTCCTCGTCTCCCTGCCTCCCTCTCCTCGTCTCCCTGCCTCCCTCTCCTCGTCTCCCTGCCTCTCTCTCCTCGTCTCCCTGCCTCTCTCTCCTCGTCTCTCTGCCTCTCTCTCCTCGTCTCCCTGCCTCCCTCTCCTCGTCTCTCATGAAGTCTGATAAACCACGCCTCTGCCTCTCCTACTCGCTCCACCTCTCTCTCCTCGTCTCTCTGCCTCTCTCTCCTCGTCTCTCTGCCTCCCTCTCCTCGTCTCTCTGCCTCTCTCTCCTCATTTCTCTCTGCCTCTCTCTCTCCTCGTCTCTCTGCCTCCCTCTCCTCGTCTCTCGCCTCTCTCTCCTCGTCTCCCTGCCTCCCTCTCCTCGTCTCCCTGCCTCCCTCTCCTCGTCTCCCTGCCTCCCTCTCCTCGTCTCTCTGCCTCCCTCTCCTCGTCTCTCTGCCTCCCTCTCCTCGTCTCCCTGCCTCTCTCTCCTCGTCTCCCTGCCTCTCTCTCCCCGTCTCCCTGCCTCCCTCTCCTCGTCTCCCTGCCTCCCTCTCCTCGTCTCCCTGCCTCCCTCTCCTCGTCTCTCTGCCTCCCTCTCCTCGTCTCTCTGCCTCCCTCTCCTCGTCTCCCTGCCTCCCTCTCCTCGTCTCTCTGCCTCTCTCTCCTCGTCTCCCTGCCTCTCTCTCCTCGTCTCCCTGCCTCTCTCTCCTCGTCTCCCTGCCTCTCTCTCCTCGTCTCCCTGCCTCTCTCTCCTCGTGTCTCTGCCTCTCTCTCCTCGTCTCCCTGCCTCCCTCTCCTCGTCTCCCTGCCTCCCTCTCCTCGTCTCCCTGCCTCTCTCTCCTCGTCTCTCTGCCTCTCTCTCCTCGTCTCTCATGAAGTCAGTGAGATAAACCACAGCCTGAGACACTGTCCTGAAGATACAGCTCCACCTCTGACTGTTACAAAGCACTGACACTGGAGACTCCTTCCGTCATCTGTAACATCTTCACTTGGCTTTTTCTTTCTGTCCTCTGATTCGAACCTCCTCTATGTGCTTTCTGTTCACGTGTCCTGTGTTTCTTCTGAAACCGAAAGAATCTGATCCTCCCTCTGTAGTGCTCCTCAGAGCTGCTGCATGTGTCCGAGCCACAGCACTCTAATGTACACTTCTAGAGCTCCAGCCATGTGAGTGAGCAGCAGTGACCTACAGCTTGGTCAGTACTTCCTGTCATGTGATCTGAGATATATGTGATATAAAGCTACAGTGCACCAGGAGCTGATGATGCTGACATGATCACAGTTCAGATGACGAGGCTGAAGACAAACGGAAAATTCCACTGTGTGAATGAGTAATGACTGAATTTATATAACCACTGATGTGTCCGGCTGCAGCTCTGAACAACCTTCCCAACCTTCCTGAACCCACTACAACACAACACACACACACACACACACACACACACACACACACACACACACACACACACACTAAACACAACAAGTACACTACACTCAACACTACAACACTACACTCAACACCTCAGCACACAACACACACACCACACTCAACACCTCAGCACACAACACACACACCACACTCAACACCTCAGCACACAACACACACACCACACTCAACACCTCAGCACACAACACACACACTACACTCAACACCTCAGCACACAACACACACATTACACTCAACACCTCAGCACACAACACACACACTACACTCAACACCTCAGCACACAACACACACACCACACTCAACACCTCAGCACACAACACACACACACACTCAACACCTCAGCACACAACACACACACTACACTCAACACCTCAGCACACAACACACACACTACACTCAACACCTCAGCACACAACACACACACCACACTCAACACCTCAGCACACAACACACACACCACACTCAACACCTCAGCACACAACACACACACTACACTCAACACCTCAGCACACAACACACACATTACACTCAACACCTCAGCACACAACACACACACCACACTCAACACCTCAGCACACAACACACACACCACACTCAACACCTCAGCACACAACACACACACTACACTCAACACCTCAGCACACAACACACACACCACACTCAACACCTCAGCACACAACACACACACTACACTCAACACCTCAGCACACAACACACACACTACACACAACACACACACCACACTCAACACCTCACACACAACACACACTACACTCAACACCTCAGCACACAACACACACACTACACTCAACACCTCAGCACACAACACACACAACACACTCAACACCTCAGCACACAACACACACACCACACTCAACACCTCAGCGCACAACACACACACCACACTCAACACCTCAGCACACAACACACACATTACACTCAACACCTCAGCACACAACACACACACCACACTCAACACCTCAGCACACAACACACACACTACACTCAACACCTCAGCACACAACACACACACTACACTCAACACCTCAGCACACAACACACACACCACACTCAACACCTCAGCACACAACACACACTACACTCAACACCTCAGCACACAACACACACACCACACTCAACACCTCAGCACACAACACACACACCACACTCAACACCTCAGCACACAACACACACACTACACTCAACACCTCAGCACACAACACACACACTACACTCAACACCTCAGCACACAACACACACACACACTCAACACCTCAGCACACAACACACACACCACACTCAACACCTCAGCACACAACACACACATTACACTCAACACCTCAGCACACAACACACACACCACACTCAACACCTCAGCACACAACACACACACAATACACTCAACACCTCAGCACACAACACACACACTACACTCAACACCTCAGCACACAACACACACACAATACACTCAACACCTCAGCACACAACACACACACCACACTCAACACCTCAGCACACAACACACACACTACACTCAACACCTCAGCACACAACACACACACTACACTCAACACCTCAGCACACAACACACACACCACACTCAACACCTCAGCACACAACACACACACCACACTCAACACCTCAGCACACAACACACACACTACACTCAACACCTCAGCACACAACACACACACCACACTCAACACCTCAGCACACAACACACACACCACACTCAACACCTCAGCACACAACACACACACTACACTCAACACCTCAGCACACAACACACACACCACACTCAACACCTCAGCACACAACACACACACTACACTCAACACCTCAGCACACAACACACACACTACACACAACACACACACCACACTCAACCCTCAGCACACAACACACACTACACTCAACACCTCAGCACACAACACACACACTACACTCAACACCTCAGCACACAACACACACACCACACTCAACACCTCAGCACACAACACACACACCACACTCAACACCTCAGCACACAACACACACATACACTCAACACCTCAGCACACAACACACACACCACACTCAACACCTCAGCACACAACACACACACAATACACTCAACCCTCAGCACACAACACACACATTACACTCAACACCTCAGCACACAACACACACACCACACTCAACACCTCAGCACACAACACACACACTACACTCAACACCTCAGCACACAACACACACACTACACACAACACACACACCACACTCAACACCTCAGCACACAACACACACACTACACTCAACACCTCAGCACACAACACACACACCACACTCAAAAACCTCAGCACACAACACACACATTACACTCAACACCTCAGCACACAACACACACACCACACTCAACACCTCAGCACACAACACACACACCACACTCAACACCTCAGCACACAACACACACACTACACTCAACACCTCAGCACACAACACACACACTACACTCAACACCTCAGCACACAACACACACACTACACTCAACACCTCAGCACACAACACACACACCACACTCAACACCTCAGCACACAACACACACACCACACTCAACACCTCAGCACACAACACACACACTACACTCAACACCTCAGCACACAACACACACACTACACTCAACACCTCAGCACACAACACACACACCACACTCAACACCTCAGCACACAACACACACACCACACTCAACACCTCAGCACACAACACACACACCACACTCAACACCTCAGCACACAACACACACACTACACTCAACACCTCAGCACACAACACACACACTACACTCAACACCTCAGCACACAACACACACACCACACTCAACACCTCAGCACACAACACACACACCACACTCAACACCTCAGCACACAACACACACACTACACTCAACACCTCAGCACACAACACACACACTACACTCAACACCTCAGCACACAACACACACACTACA
Organism: Hemibagrus guttatus; assembly: GCA_033459395.1. Classification (NCBI taxonomy): domain Eukaryota; kingdom Metazoa; phylum Chordata; class Actinopteri; order Siluriformes; family Bagridae; genus Hemibagrus; species Hemibagrus guttatus. Next base: position 3,662,768 of record JAUCMX010000004.1, read on the forward strand.
CTCAACACCTCCACACAGAACATCCTGGAAAGTTGTGAGGTCTTCAGGAAGCCCTCTCCTGCACCCTCATCACTCTCTGAGACTCAGCGGCGCCACCAAAGTGCAGATTTACACGGAACAGATATGAATACAGAGCAGCCGCAAGCCACAGTGCAGAATCGGACACACACACACACACACACACACACAAACACTTCCTCTATCGTCCTAACAGTGATTCATATACAACAAACATACATTCATACCTGATGCACACACTAATCTGCATCGCAAATCAGTTCCATGGATATCACAACACTTACAGCACGCTAACACAGACCACCATGAGAGAGAGAGAGAGAGAGAGAGAGAGAGAGAGAGAGAGAGAGAGAGAGAGAGGGAGAGAAACAAATTCCAAACAAGGCAGAATGAGGACTGAGTAATGAGGATGAAGAAGACACAGGAATGCTGACGTGTTGGAGAATTAACAGGGAGAGAGGAAGTGTGTGTGTGTGTGTGTGTGTGTGTGTGTGTGTGTGTGTGTGTGTGTGTGAGAGAGAGAGAAAGAGAGTGAGTAAGAGAGAGTGAGTAAGAGAGAGAGAGAGAGAGAGAGAGAGAGAGAGAGTAAGAGAGAGAGAGAGAGTGAGAAGAGAGAGAGAGAGAGAGAGAGAGAGAGAGAGTAAGAGAGAGGGGGGGGGTCTATAAAACAGCACTGTAACTAGAAATAGAAAGAAATAGAAAAGCATGGAGAAGGAGTAAAGAAAAAAAATACAGGTAGAGAGAGAGAGCGAGAGAGAGAGTAAGAGAGAGAAAGGGGCTCTATAAAACAGAAATGTAATTAGAAATGGAGAGAAATAGAAAAGGATGAAGAATGAGAAAAGAAAAGAAAACTCAGAACTCCGAGAGAGAGAGAGAGAGAGAGAGAGTAAGAGAGAGAGAGAGAGAGAGAGAGAGAGAGAGAATAGATTGAGGGATGAATGAACAGGAGAGGTGTAGATGTGGTGTAGGAAAGCAGCCCAACGTACCGGTACTTCATTCCCGTGTGCTTTCCCGTGGACTCTTTGAGCGAGATGTGGTGGCGTGGGGTGAAGGAGCCGAAGCTGCGCGCGATGATGGCCACGGTGCGGAATTTGGCACGAGCTGCGTTCACCACGTTGGGGCTGGTGGTACTCTGCTTGCCGTGTTCTCCATTCCGACCCTTCAGATTGTGCTCGGTGCAGGCGATGGACACCTGCATGACGGCCGGTGAGGACGAGGACGCTGTGGAGATCTGGAGGAGTTGTGCGTCTTGTAGGAGTGTGCAGGACAGCGTACACTCACTTCAGTCCATCTCAGAGAAGCGGAAAGTTAGTCCTGCCTTAATCCTGAGCCGTCCTCCTCCTCTTCTGTGTGTGTGTGTGTGTGCGTATGTGTGAACATGTGCGTGTGAATGTGTTCGGTCGAGCGTGAGTGTAAGTGCGAGCGCTGCAGAGACACTTCACACAGCACACACACTGAGAGGATCTTGATCAGGGTCAGTGACAAAGAAGAGGCTAGAAGAGGAGGGAGGGAGGGAGTGAGGGGATGTTAGGACGGTCCAGCGCTTTTCGTCAGGTTCAGCATATTCCACCTCTCTCTCTCTCTGTCTCTCTCTCTCTGTCTCTCTTCTCTCTCTCTCTCTCTCTTTGTCTCTCTCTCTCTGTCTCTCTATCTCTCTGTATCTCTCTCTGTCTGTTTCTCTCTCTCTCTCTCTCTCTCTCTCTCTCTCTCTCTGTCTATCTCTCTCTGTGTCTCTCTCTCTCTCTTTCTCTCTCTCTCTCTCTCTCTCTCACTCTCTCTCTCTCTCTCTCTCTCTCTCTCTGCGTGCCTTCTCTTCAGATTCTTCACTTGTTCTTCCCCCACGGTCAAATTTACTGCTGTCATTTGCTCTCTCCTCCTCTTCTTTCTCTCATTCACGTTCACGAGACGATCTTTTGGTGAGCTTAGCTGCGAAGCTGCAGATCCATGGGAGTGATAAGACTCTAAAGTCTCTCTCTCTCTCTCTCTCTCTCTCTCTCTCTCTCTCTCACTCTCTCTCTCTCTCTTGCTTGTCTGCCTACTAGCTGCTAATTTCATTCTCTCCAATTCTCTGTTTCACACTCTTTCTCTCTCTAGGAGGTTTTTTGCACATCATCACAGCATATATGACATCATTAGGCACATCATTATATATTGTGTGCTTTACACACACACACACACACACACACACACACACACACACACAAATATATACAGTATATATGCAGACCCACAGTCCTCAGCTTAGCGCAACAATGCTTAGCAGTGAATATAAATTGGTGTGCTTTCTGTTGGTTTACAGACGCACTGCAAAAAAGAGAGAGAGAGAGAGAGAGAGAGAGAGAGAGAGAGAGAGAGAGAGAGAGAGAGAGAGAGAGAGAGAGACCCATAATCTCTAAGAGACTGACAAAGCTTCAGAAAGAAAGAAACAGCATGCAAGAAAAGCACAACAACCACACCACACAGACACACTAACACAATACACAGCTGTGTAGACTGCAGTAGAGCTTCGTATTTAATTGATCTGAATTGTTGTGTTTATTGGATAACGATGAGATCCTACTGAAGATAAGACGCCTCATTTGTTCCAAACATTCAGGAAATATTCCTCCAAGGTTGTTTTGGTGGAAAAGGATTTTCTGAAAGGAAAACTCTGGTGGTTTCATATGAATCTCTAAAACAGATTCATCAGCTGGGAAGCAGAGCTGACAAAGTGATCAAACCTGACCAGAAAAACACAAACCAAACACAAAAAAATTCTGTAGCAAAGATGATAAATGTATGAAAAGCATCCATAGTTATTAACCCAATCCTTAAACCCTAACCCATAATGCTCAGCTCTAGCCTTAACCCTAACTCTAATTAACTTTAACCCTAATC
>JAUCMX010000004.1:3670662-3673162 GCA_033459395.1 Hemibagrus guttatus
CTCGATCGAAACACAGCGGGCTCATGAATATCTCCTGTTCCCTCACTGAGCCACAGATCAATCTTTGATCATTGCCACTGTTAAACACACTAACACACACACACACACACACACACACTCTCTCCATATTGATCGGCGAAGCGGTGAACATGTTTACCCCATCATCAGCTCATCCGGAATTCAACACGACTGCCCTGATTCAATCCCGATACATGCCAGTCTCTGAGCTCCAGCGTTCCTGTAGTAACTTAGACACCTTTTAGTCACAGAAAGAACCCTGTGGACTGTGTACTGGATTCTGATTGGTCAGAAGGTGTTGATTCTGTGAAATCAGCTATTATATGTGATTCTTTAGTAAATTTAAAAAAAAAAAAAAAAGTGCTGTGGTATAAGAAGAATACAACTCTTCAGGGTTTGCTGTTATCTTCAGGATAGTCACGTCACACCACCTCCGCTTCATCACACCATCCTGTCAGTGATTGGTTTCCTAGAACAGCCTGATCGCTGTGTGTTTTATTCCTATATCCAAAAAAAAATGTTACTCGGGATATAAACTTTGCTTTTTTTTTCTAGTGATTTGACCTGGTTTCTGGGCTTGAGTTTCACCTCCTACACACAAACACACACACACACACACACACACGCACGCACAAGGTAATAAAATTACCGTAGCAAATCTATTATCTTACTAGCGATGCATTCAATGGAGTTTTATTGTTTCAAATGATGAAAGGGTTTTTTGTTATACTGACAAGTACAGGGTTTTTTGTTAATTTAATACAATTCCATTAGTCACGGCTTCTTTTACACACACACACACACACACACACACACACACACACACACACACACACTTCTGATAATTATCAGAAGCCTCACACGTTAATCCTGCTTACACCTTACACACCATTTCCGGGTGTACGAAGACCAGTAACCATGGCAACGCTACCACCTACCTGGTACAAGGTAAGTAGCTGATGCAGTACAGCGAGTCGCGTTACTGTGAATAAACTGTGCAAAAATAAAATAGTAAAAATAATACTATTAGTAGAAGTAGTGTAGAAATAATCCTAGCGGTAGTAGTAGTAGTAATAGTAGTTGTTTTAGAAGTAGTACTAGTAATAGTAGTTATAGTAGCAGCAGTAGTAGTAGAAGTAGTGTACAAGTAGTAATAGTAGTAGTACTAGTAATAGCAACAGTAGGTGCAGTAGTAGTAATGATAGCAATAAGAAATAATACTAGTAGTAGCAGTAGAAATACTACTACTAATAATAATAGTAGTTATAGTAGTATTGGTAGAAGTAATGATAGCAAAGGTAGAAATAATATTAGTAGTAGTAGAAGTAGTACTAGTAATGGTAGCTATAGTAGTAGCAGTCATAGTTGCAGTAGTAGTAATGATAGCAATAGTAGAAATAATACTAGCAGTAGTAGTTGTTACGGTGGGCAAGATCCTCTGATGGACCACTAGGGGCCTTCAGCAGGGGTTGTGTTTATTCTGCCATGTGTTTGTTTTAGCCACGCCTATCCCTAATGTGTTCCCGCCTTCATTCACCTGTTCCCAATGTGTCTTAATCATGTTCCTTATTTATAGTGGCCGTCTGTCTCAGTTAGTTTGCTAGTCCTCGTCTCTATGTAGCGTCTTTATGTACTGTCTGTGTGGATGCATGTTCTTTTGTTTACTAAACCCCTGTCTGCCGTCTATCTCCGCGTTGGGTCTGATTCATCTACACCGACACAACCAGCGTGCCCCCAAGCTCAGCGGTTTTGTGACAGTAGTAGTACTAGTAATGGTAGTTGTAGTAGTATTAGTAGAAGTAGTGACAGCAATGGTGGAAACATTAGTGGCAGCAGTAGAAGTAGTAGTAATGATAGCAATAGTAGCAATAATACTAGCATTAGTAGTTGTTGTAGTAGTAATGATAGCAATAGTAAGAATAATACTAGCAGTAGTAGTAGTAGTTCTAGTAATAGTAGTTCTAGTAGTATTAGTGTAAGTAGTGATAATGGTAGAAATAATATTAGTAGTAGCAGTAGAAGTAGTACTAGTAATAGTAAATATAGTAGTAGTAATAGTAGTAGTTTTAGAAGTAGAGGTTGTAGTAGTAATAGTAGTAGTACTAGTAATGATAATAGTAATAATAATAATACTAGCACTAAGTTAGTAGTAGAAGTAGTAATAGTAAATATAGTAGTAATAGAGGTTGTAGTAGTAGTAATGATAGCAATAGTAGAAATAATACTAGCATAGTAATAGTAGTAGTAATAGTAGTTATATGAGTATTAGTAGTACTAGTAGTACTAGCAGTAGTAGTAGTACTAGTAATATTTGATGGGGGCAATAGTAGAAACAATACTAGTATTAACAGTAGTAGTACTAGTAATATTAGTTATTGTAGACATCGTTGTAGTAGTAATTGTTGTAGTAGTAGTAATATTAGTAATAACAGTAATAGTAATGAGTAAGTAGCACTAGTAGAATTAGTAATATTAGTAATAG
>JAUCMX010000004.1:3678162-3682436 GCA_033459395.1 Hemibagrus guttatus
TACAATCTTTAAATCTGACACAAAAGTCAGTGTAAAATTACTAACTCCCGATTCACGACAGCTGACTGAATCATGTCTTATGAGTTAAATTCTTCGGAATCAGTACAAAAAGAAATGTAATTGCATTCCTTTGACATTTTACCCTCATTTACATTGAGTCACTGACAAACCTGGAGCATCAGGGCTCACACATCATTAATCTGACACATCTACATTTATAAAAGAAAGCAAATATTAATAAGCATTAATGAATGTCATGGAGAGATCTTTAACACTGAGGGAAATTTAATCCCCACCTTTTGTCTCAGAAAACTGGTGTGAAATCTATAGAGCCTTTTTAATTCCCCGTGTCCTTCCTCAATCACCACACCAATGACCCCCACGACCACCCCAAACATCCACCACGACCCTCAAGACCACCCCAAACATCCACCACGACCCTCAAGACCACCCCAAACATCCACCACGACCCTCAAGACCACCCCAAACATCCACCACGACCCACAAGGGCACCCCAAACATCGACCATGACCCTCAAAACCACCCCAAACATCCACCACGGCCCTCAAGACCAACCCAAACATCAAACACGACCCTCAAGACCACCCCAAACATCCACCATGACCCTCAAGACCACCCCAAACATCCACCACGACCCTCAAGACCACCCCAAACACCCACCACGACCCTCAAGACCACCCCAAACACCCACCACGACCGTCAAGACCACCCCAAACATCCACCACGACCCTCAAGACCACCCCAAACATCCACCACGACCCTCAAGACCACCCCAAACGTCCAACACGACCTTCAAGACCACCCCAAACGTCCACCACGACCCTCAAGACCACCCCAAACGTCCACCACAACCCTCAAGACCACCCCAAACATGTACCACGACCTTCAAGACCACCCCAAACACCCACCACGACCCTCAAGACCACCGCAAATATCTACCACAGCCTTCAAGACCACCCCAAACATCCACCACGACCCTCAAGCCCAGCCCAAACACTTCCCCCCCAACCCCAACGACCATGGCGAGTCTCTGTGTCAGAGTGCCAGATAAACTGCCCTGACGAGCCTCGGTTCATTCCTCTGTTCGGTTCTCTGATTTCACATCTGATTAACAATTAAGCGCAGACACCTGGAGATCCCTCATTAAACATTCATCAGCTTTCCAAGTTGAATAAATGATCAGAACGAGCAATTTGCAAAAATGTCTAAGGCAATCAGACCAATTTCAGTGCTCAGACAACAGATATCTCGTGTGGTCGCTTATTCCTCTCTTTCACAAAATAACAGAATAAAGCAGAGGACAATAAATTTTTTTTTAAAAAACCATCAATCCGAGACACACTTAATAACTAGATGTAATGTACTTATTATTTAATAAATAATATTAATTAATATTTAAATTTAATAATAAACATAAATATTTAAAGCAAGTACAAATTATTTCTAGTAGATATTTTGTAGATTGATATAAATTTCACAAATACATAGTAAGTCTCTAGAATTTAATAGATAGCCCAGTTTTGTGTAAAAAAAATAAAATAAATAAATAAATAAATAAATAAAAATAATAATCTCCAGCTCTATTTGAACGGGATTAATTTCTCTTACTGATATCTATAATAGTTATTTCAGCAAACTGACTTGAACTTTTGCATCTAAACAATAAATAATGCACGCAAACGGAGGGAACGTCTGAATGATGTTCAGGAGCTATAATGGTTTAGAAATGTTATAGGTTTCATTTGATTACACAACATATAACATTGCATGCAATTTGGCGCATTGATTTGAAACGTTACACTTTATAAATATGGAAACGAATAAGTATTTAACCATCTTTAAACACAATTGCAATAAACAGTGATGAAATGCAGATATGTGGAATAAACAGACAGATTAATCGAGATTAAGACTGGAAAAAAAAATGTCCAGAAATTTCCGTATGTCCCCATGGAGCTGACAAAACACTTATAAAATATCAAGTAAAATCTAGAAATATCTGTTAATATATGATTTGGTTTGAAGTATTTTTCTTTTTATTGTTATCATATTCTTATTTCATGATTTCCCTGATTATTTTTTTTCATGCCATGACAAGGACATCCGGATCAACAGGGAAGCAGCCGGATGAACCCGAACGTGTCACCTTTACTTAACGACACGCTAGAACCTCTTAAAGCAGGAATACTATCCGACATCCGATCCTGTCGGAGTGCGATTCAGAGAGTGCACGCGTAATTGCTTTTGCCTGGCGCTCGGGTTAAAGATAGACGTCGAGACAGTGTTTAACTGTATAATCTCATAAATGACAAAAACAAGCCAGGTTTCATCACCGTCACTGTTCCAGCGATCAACAGCAAAGATTCTACGATTTAACTGGTTCATGAAAATGAATAAATGATGGTTAGAGATAAAAAAAAAAAAGCAAGCGAAGCAAAGTTCCCTGCAGTCAAGAAAAGGCATAGTGTTCCCACAACTGACAAACAGCTATAAATCATTAGCATGGCTTTATCCCTATAAGGGCTCCGATCAGACGCTCATTAGGCTGCGAGGGTATGATGGATTGCACGCGCACAGGCTTTACACTGTAAAAGGCTTTCTCTGGAAGCTTTATGAGCAAACGTTACAAACCGACCAATCACCTGCTGCTGCTGAACAGGAACCAGGAAGTGTTTCGAATTACTGCTATAAACATTCAAACACGTCCGCGGCACTGAAGGGACGTTTAGGAGTTAAAAAAGCGGCCCCAGAAATGTTTGGTATCTGCATTGATGTCCCATGATGCAACAGACGGAGGTTGCTGTGCTTAATATGTTTGAGGTCATTGATTACTTGCCTGGAATTTCAGCTTGCTGTGTGATGGCTTTCTGCCTCAGGTCATATGATGCTCCTGTTCACCGGGTCACCCGACCTTCACTGGCCTTCACTCAACAAATGTGTGTTCACACACACACACACACACACACACACGCACACACACACACACACACACACACGACTGTATATTCAGTGCTTTTAAAAAACAATATTAAAGTCTGACTCTGATATCATTTCACAGAGCTCCTCTACTCTACTATATCCTAGAAATTCCTTTATTTCCTGTCACGGATATTTCTTCTCCAAGTTTCCTATTTATATTCATTCCGTTGATCTCATCAACCAGATCCTAATCATAACCATAAGTAATGCCTTCAAACCGGCCTGGGATCAGTATAAAGGAGCAACATTTACTGACATTGACGTGTGTACACCAAAACAGCCCCATTACATCACCGAATGGGCATGCATACGTGTGTGTGTGTGTGTGTGTGTGTGTGTGTGTGTGTGTGTGTTTTTGCACGCAAGCATTCTCCTACTTTGAGCCCCCCAGAGCTGTGTCAATCACACGGATCCACAATCATGTTTTAATAATTGAATAATTTTTTTATTCAATTAAATAAACAAATAAATAAAATAATATTTTATGATTGCAGAAAATCTTCTTCAAAGGTAAGTAAGATATCTATTTTCTGAAAATATATCATCCATCATCGTTCTTCATAAGCTAAACACAAGTTCCTTACAGATCTGCTTCTCTGTTCATCCTCAGTGACTTAACTAAATATCTCAAATATAATAAAATAATTCATTTTAAGTATTCAAATTTACAAAACAAAGATTTTACTGTACATTCCTTCGAAACCAGGAGTCTAAAGTCATCTTCGGTTCATGAACGTCACTCTAAGAGTGATCTCACAGAATCTCTACACAAAAAGGATGCAGTTATTTGGCTGGTTAACTAGGACTAGGTTATGTTGGTTGTCATGTCTGGGTTTTTGGGGGGTTTTTTTGAAGAAAATCTACAGATCTTGAGGTATCGTTTCAGTGTAATTGTATGTGTCATATGACATAAACAACTATCAGAAATCAGATCAATTCTGATCAAACTCCCGACCAGAAAATTGGACTCTGATTCTTCAAAAAAGAAAAAAAAAGGGTCAATTATTAGCCTCTTGTGTTCATTTGATATTAGTTAACTAGATCATCATTGTTGTCATGGTTACGCCAAAATCATCCCGGGAAAAGCATTACCCATCAGCCCCGACATTTCCACATCGCATGTCCACAATGATCGCTCACACCTGTTTTACATCACCTCTAAACTAATGAGCACTTAATCAGTACTTAGTCCTGGTTTCTGTTTGTGTGTGTGTGTGTGTGTGTGTGTGTGTGTGTGGGGGTGTGTGTTGTGTCGGTTTCTGCAACACAACTAA
>JAUCMX010000004.1:3682936-3687936 GCA_033459395.1 Hemibagrus guttatus
CAGAGGAAAAGGTCTACGAAGTAAATAAAAATGAGTGAAAATGACTCCTAAATGCAATTAATGTAGTGTATAATTAATGAAATGCCTCTCTAGGGGGTTTCCCAGTGGTTATTTATGCCTGGAGAGTTTTCCATGACACTGAACCCACATTATTCAGCAAGGTTACGTTCCTGGACCACACACACACACACACACACACACACAAATGAACTTGTGAACCTCAAACAGTGAGATTCCAAATTTACAGTTGCATTGGTCACATGATCAGAGGCATTTAACTTGGAACGACTTCAGCCATCATTCACACCATCATCCACTGTCTCTGTTACAATAACAACATTCACAACAACAACAACTGCATTGAGCAAGATGGCAAGCAAGTCCAGTGCTCCAAGGATTAAAAAGTAAACACGTAGGATTGACTAAAATGAATTAATCAGTGGTTTTAAGATGAAAAATGTTAGCTCATAAAAATAAAAAATAAAAAAAATCAAGACTAAAGCACAGGAAAATAGTACACGAGATAGCCATTACCACCTTAAAGTGTTTGATTGAGTTCATTATATTTTTAACTTATATTTATTTATATCAAAGAGCATGTCAAACTTTTTATTTGCTAGCATTACTATTGAGGAACATCCATGCAATCGTTTACATTATAGCAGCTAAAACAGCTATTCCATCACCAGCCTCTATTTTTTTTCTTTCTCGAAGCCGCAGAAAAAAAATAGACAGAAAAATGCTAACAATAAGCTACAAACATTATGTGAGAGCTTGTACCAGGAATTAAACAGTATGAAGACTTTAACCCCTTTTAAACCCTTTACCATAGTGGTTTTATTTCCGGGGGTTATGAGCGCTACAGGTGAGTTGAATAATTCACAGCAGTAACGTGGATCCATGTGGGCCTCTGCTCTGAGTCTAGCATCCATCAGAGAGGAGCATGCATCACTGCTGCTAAGTGGATGGAAAGAAAGACAGAAAAAGGAGAAGGGAAGGACATCAGAGCCTGACGTAGCCAATTTCACAGATGGCAGGAAGGAAACCTAAGCACAGGTAAGGTCAGTCCCTGACAGAAAAAGAGAGAGAGAGAGAGAGGAGAGAGAGAGAGAGAGAGAGAGAGAGAGTGCTCAGTAAATCAACCCTACTCAGTACACACTTTATTGCGCTCATGGGGTTGACCTTTTGTGCAGTCTAATGTTAGACAAGGAGGGAAGAAAGGTGAGGCATTAGGCTTGTTTCCGACTGCATTTACGCCAAAGAAACACATTTAATAGAATCTTCAGCCTTTTGGGGAACTTTTAGGTTACAAATAAGTCTTACTCCTCTCTCATTCAGCAAATCATTCATTCATTCATTGTCTACCGCTTATCCAAAGGGGGAGCCTGTGCCTATCTCAGGCGTCATTGGGCATCAAGGCAGGATACACCCTGGACGGAGTGCCAACCCATCACAGGGCACACACACACTCTCATTCACTCACGCTATCACACACTACGGATAATTTAGAGATGCCAGTCAACCTACCACGCATGTCTTTGGACTGGGGAAGGAAACCGGAGTACCCGGAGGAAACCCCGAGGCACAGGGAGAACATGCAAACTCCACACACACGGCGGAGGCGGGAATCGAACCCCCAACCCTGAAGGTGTGAGGCAAACGTGCTAACCACTAAGCCACCGTGCCCCCCGTTCATTCAGCGAATCAGTGTTTGAATAATTTAATCTTTCAATAATGACCTAGATTTGTTCCTTTCTCACTCTGTGAGTCAGTGTCTGAATCAGTGAATCTTTTGCTGTGGATGGGTCAGTGTATGATTCAGTGAATCCTTTCCAATCATGACTGAGATTCACTCATTTTTGAGTGTTTGAGACAGTGAATCATTTGATTCTGTGACTCTTCACAGTCATAACTAAGACTCGCTGCTATCTCATTTACTGAGTTAGTGTTTGATTCAGTGAATCTTTTGTTCTGCAAGAGTCAGTGTTTGATTCAGTCAATCATTGTGGTCATAACCAAAATATCACTCTTTTTCTTTTATTTGGCTAGTCAGTCAATGAATCAGTGAATCATTTAAGGTTTTTAAGGGTCAGTGTTTTGTTAATTCTTGCGATAATGATTGATTTAGTGAATTCTTGCGATAATGATAGAGATTCACTTTTATGTTATTTAGTGATCCAGTATCTGAGTATCAGCTAATCTTTTAAGTTTGGCTCCTCTCTCATTTAGTGAGTCAGTAATGATTAAGATTTGGTTCTCTCTCATTTACAGAATCAGTGTTTGAATCAATGAATCTTTTTGTCTGGATGGCTGTGTTTGATTCAGTGAGGAGTTGCATTCATGAACAATTTGTCCTTCTAGTGGATCAGTGGTAAAATAAGTGAATCTTTTCAATCACTATCAATCACTATCAATCACTATCAATCACTATCAAGCACAAGGGGCACGGTGGCTTAGTGGTTAGCACATTTGCCTCACACCTCCAGGGTTGGGGTTTCGATTCTAACCCCCGCCGTGTGTGTGTGGAGTTTGCATGTTCTCCCCGTGCCTTGGGGATTTCCTCTGGGTACTCCGGTTTCCTCCCCCAATCCAAAGACATGCATTGTAGGTTGATTGGCATCTCTGGAGTGTGTGATTGTATGAGTGAATGAGAGTGTGTGTGTGCCCTGTGATGGGGTTTGGGACTCCGTCCAGGGTGTATCCTGCCTTGATGCCCAATGACGCCTGAGATAGGCACAGGCTCCCCGTGACCTGAGAATAGATCAGATAAGCGATAGACAGTGTTTGAATCAATGAATATTTTGGTCTGGATGATTCTGTGTTTGATTCATTGAGTGAATCATTGAGGTCATAACACAGATTCACTTTTCTCCCCATTCAGCAGGTCAGTTATTTTTTAAACATCAGTGAATTGTGTAAGTTGTATTTTCAGGTTCCTGATTGCTGAACTTGGTTCATATTACTTGATTCAGTGAATCCTTTCAGTCATAAAAAGAGAAAAAGTGATTCACTTCTCTGTTATTCAGTGAGTCAGAGTTTGACTCAGAGCATAATCTCTCTGTGCCTTTTAAACATCAGTGAATTATTTAGTCCTTTTCTTCCTGATTCTGTTTTTCAGTGAGTCAGTGAATCAGTGAACCATTTGGTCATGACCAAGATTCGCTTTCTTCTCATTCATTGTATTAGTGATTGATTCAGATAATTTGCCCTTGTTTGATAGCAGTCAAAATTGTAGGCCACTTTTTCAACACACACACACACACACACACACACTGTTGTTTCATAAAGCTGGAGGATGGGACTGTATAACACAGCGATGTTTTTGACGTATCTATAATAGATCTGGACATAATTACTTGGGTCCCCTGGGGGTCTAACTGAGCAGAATATTATCACATCAAGTGCAAAAGAAACAAATAACTGAAAAAAAATGGATTAAAAAAATGTCATTTTTTCAAAGTGTTTGATTGTTAAGTCCCTGAGGATGTGGCTCCATTTCCTGAAAGAGTGAAATATGCCATACATTTCGCTCTCGTGCTTCACTTCACTTCCTGATGGGGGGACTGAATAATTGGCAATGGTAAACTGGGTCTAACACACATCAGATCTGAGAGGGTGATAAAGCTCTTAGTTTACTGCTTTTTAATGGTATGGAGGGACCGAAAGCGGAGAGGTGAACCACACAGTCGGCAAGAAGGAAACCGAAGCGCTGACAGGTCAGTCTCTGACTCCGAGTGAGGGTTAAAACTCGTTCAAGTGCTCAGTAAATCAAACTTACACTGACCGAGTGGACAAATAAGAAACACTCACTGACAACACACACACACAAAAACACATGGAGTTCAGTCTGTCAGGTTCTGTAAATGTATCCGTGTAGAGAGGGAGGATGTGGGTCTTATTTACATGACTATAGATGAGCGTATAGACCTCCATTTACCTCAAGGCATCAGGAGCCTCTCTGAGTAATCCTACTAACACTTACATTCCCAATTCTGGCATTTTTGGCAGAGGACGTCTTTTTTATCCAGAGCGACGTACAAAAGTGCTTTAAAGTCTCCATCAATGAATACACTAACACTGATTCACTAGGACAAAGACTTAGGATACCATCAGCCTAAAAATTCTGTTGGGAGGATTTATTTACACATTATACAACAATACATGAAAAAAACAGGGGAAATAAGAGCTAGTTTAAGTGTTTCAGGAAGAGCTATCCGTCGTTTGAAGACGGTCAGTGACTCGGCTGTTCGGACATCTAGGGGAAGTTCATTCCACTACCACGGTACCAGAACAAAAAACCTCTTACACTGAGAGATGGTGGGATCAGTCGAGCAGTGTTAGGAGATCTGAGGGAGTATGGTGCAGTGTGAGGAGCAATAAGAGCTCTGAGGTAAGAAGGAGCTGGTCCGTTGGCAAGCGTCAGTGTGAAGTGTGTGAGAACTTTGTCCCCAAACTATTGTGTGTGTGCGATTCTCAGAAAACGACACACAGCTAGCTGGCTATCCCTGAATACAGCTCCTGGCTCATTTTTCCGACTAAAGATTCCGGCTTGTCTGGCGGCGAGGTTCATAATGACAGGTCGGCTTTCACAGTGAAGCATTCCTTCAGAACCGATCACACAATTCCATACGTCGCTTTTCTGGCTTTTCTCTTTCCAACGCTCGTGCTGTGAAGACCAGCCTTTTCTGAATACACAGCATGCCATATCTTACAGGGAAACCTTGCAACCGAGAATTCCCGCCATTCCTAATAATTATATCGTTATTCTTAGCCACGCAGTCTGGCACAAGTCTCGCATTTTCCACATCGTCCTCAGTGCAAGCCTTCACACACGAAACCTGAGCTAATTACAGCGCTCCAGTCACAATAATGCATTCCATCTCCCTTACTGAATATTATGACCCTCCCTTCACCATCGCAAAACCTGAAACAGGAAGTGATGTCACATGCGGAACCAATAATACGACACGCAGGATCAAGTGCTTTTTTAAAACTTCATT
>JAUCMX010000004.1:3692936-3698837 GCA_033459395.1 Hemibagrus guttatus
GGTGCTTCCTCTAACATAGTCCGCAGTCCCAACCCCAAACACACACTCACTACAGTGTCTGAAATCATTCATTATTAAAACCTTACCTCTCTGTCACACCAGCTCTGTTCTTTCCTTAGCCTCTGTGCTACCAGAACACACACAACACACACACACACACACAATCCTCCTCAGGCATGTCAGACCCTCCCTTACACAGAGTGTGTTGTTACCCTCCAATTATAGAACAATCTCATCACACAGCTTTAGTTGTATGGTGAAAGACACACACACACACACACACACACACACGCTTGTTTTCTTTCAGATTATGAATGCAACACCTGTTGCTAGGATATTATTTTAGCACTAGCTGAAGTGACAATAACTATTATATCATCATAGTGTAGTGTAAGTGTGTTCTCGATTCTGATTGGTCAGAAGGTGTTGATTAATTTTCTCTAACAGCAGCACTACAGTGTTGCAGCTACAACTCACAGCTTTATGTTAATAATGTTACGGTTTCCATGGTAACGGCTCCTTCAGAGAGACGTGTAAACGTTCTGCATGAGCAGCGTGGAAACGTGTGGAATGGCTGAGTTGGTTTTCAGAGTCAGCAATCAACAGGACGTGATGTTACTGGAAAATATTTAACTTCAGGGTGGTACAGTAACTCCGCTTCATCATTAATCTAATATAAAACCACAACATGACATGTTTATTCTTTATCTTCATCATCATCATCATCATCATCATTGCTATTATTATTATTATTACTGTTGTTTTTGTTGTGCTGTTATTGTTTTTGTTGTTGGTGGTGGTGGTCTTTTTTTCTGTTGCTGTTGTTGTTATTATTGTTGTTTTTGGCAATGGTCTATTGTTGTTATTGTTGTTGTTGTTGTTGTTATTGTTGGTGGTGGTGGTGCTGGTACCAGTGGTGGTCTTTTATTGTTGTTGTTGCTGTTGTTTTTGGTGGTGGTGGTGATGGTGGTGGTACCGGTGATGGTCTTTTCTTTTTGTTGTTGCTGTTATTATTGTTGTTGTAGTTGTTGTTGTTGTTGTTTTTGGTGGTGGTGGTGGTACCGGTGGTGGTCTTTTATTTTTGTTGTTGCTATTATTTTTGTTGTTGCTGTTATTGTTGTTATTGTTTCTGTTATTGTTGTTGTTGTTTTTGTTGGTGGTGGTGGTAGTGGTACTGCTGGTAGTCTGTTATTTTTGTTGTTGCTATTATTGTTGTTGTTGCTGCTGTTATTGTTGTTAGTGGTGGTACTGCTGGCGGTCCTTTTATTTTTGTTGTTGCTGTTATTGTTGTTGGTGGTGGTACTGGTGGTGGTCTTTTATTTTTGTTGTTGCTGTTGTTGTTGTTTTTAGTGGTGGTACTGCTGGCGGTCCTTTTATTTTTGTTGTTGCTGTTATTGTTGTTGTTGTTTTTGTTAGTGGTGGTACTGCTGGTGGTCCTTTTATTTTTGTTGTTGCTGTTATTGTTGTTGTTGTTGTTGTTAGTGGTGGTACTGCTGGTGGTCCTTTTATTTTTGTTGTTGCTGTTGTTGTTGTTCTTAGTGGTGGTACTGCTGGCGGTCCTTTTATTTTTGTTGTTGCTGTTATTGTTGTTGGTGGTGGTACTGCTGGCGGTCCTTTTATTTTTGTTGTTGCTGTTATTGTTGTTGTTGTTGTTGTTGTTCTTAGTGGTGGTACTGCTGGTGGTCCTTTTATTTTTGTTGTTGCTGTTGTTGTTGTTGTTGTTGTTGTTGTTGTTGTTGTTAGTGGTGGTAGTAGTGGTACTGCTGGTAGTCTTTTATTTTTGTTGTTGCTGTTGTTGTTGTTCTTAGTGGTGGTACTGCTGGCGGTCCTTTTATTTTTGTTGTTGCTGTTATTGTTGTTGGTGGTGGTACTGCTGGCGGTCCTTTTATTTTTGTTGTTGCTGTTATTGTTGTTGTTGTTGTTGTTCTTAGTGGTGGTACTGCTGGTGGTCCTTTTATTTTTGTTGTTGCTGTTATTGTTGTTGTTGGTGGTACTGGTGGTGGTCTTTTATTTTTGTTGTTGCTGTTATTGTTGTTGTTGTTGTTGTTGTTAGTGGTGGTACTGCTGGTGGTCCTTTTATTTTTGTTGTTGCTGTTGTTGCTGTTGTTGTTGTTGTTGTTGTTGTTGTTAGTGGTGGTGGTAGTGGTACTGCTGGTAGTCTTTTATTTTTGTTGTTGCTATTATTGTTGTTGTTGTTGTTGTTGTTGGTGGTGGTGGTGGTGGCACTGGGGCCCGTTTCAATAAGGAGGTTCAACCAACTCTGAGTTCAAAGTTTAACTCTGAGTTGACTTACCCTGATATGGAAAACTCTGAATTTTCGGTTACACAACACCTGAAATGAGTTAGTTCAATCAACCTTGAGTAGGTTGACTCTGAGTGTAACTCATTCACTGCGACAATAAAAAGCCCTGCTCAATGGAGTGCAGATCATATGAGTCACCATGGAAACACGACCGGACAAAAAGAGGGCTGCATATTTCTCACCAGCTGATATAGATAAATATAGAAATATAGAATCTTTTTTGCGAATTAAAAGTTTAGTTTTGTGTCTATCTTTGTATTGTGGTTGAGGTTATGGACTTTATGAAGTAATTAGCAATAAATAATCCAATAATTTTTAGGGAAAGTAATTATGATATTAATCTTACCCAACACTGCTGTTATAATATCTGCTTATAATAAGTGAAACTGTAAAAAACAGTTCCTTATTTAACCTAATTTATATTTTCATGTATGTGCAATCCTGCAGGCATAAAAAGAACATGGCAGCAGCTAAAAATGAAATATAAAAACATAACTCAATCAGGTAAGGCTTAAGCATAACATGGGTGTAGGCTACGTAACTTTACAAACATTTGACATGTTAAATAAGAAAATAGCATCCAATGTCTATGTTACGGGGGCAAGTGGCCCCGATGGACCACTAGGGGGCCTTCAGCAGGGGTTTTGTTCATTTAGTCATGTGTTTGTTCTAGCCACGCCTTTCCTAATGTGTTCATGCCTGTCACCTGTTCCTAATGTGTCTGTAATTATGTTCCTTATTTATAGTGGCCGCCTGTCTTCGTTACTTTGCCAGTCTACGTCTTTGTGCTACATGTTCCTTTGTTTAATAAAACCCCTGTCCGCCGTCTAACTCCGTGTTGGGTCTGATTCCTTTACACCGGCTGCATCAGCTCATTATCATCTGCAGCAGCGTCTCTGTGACAGTCTAACAGTGCTGTATCATTTCTGACATAGGTGTAATGCTGTATTCACACAGTTAAATGTTAATTCTCATTTAACTTCTATTCAGCCAACAGAAAGAAGGCAGAGGCTTGGCAAACTGGGGGGGACCTGCACCAGCACCACTGCCCCACTGCAGAGGAGATGGCCCTGCTGCTGAGGGAATTCCTGGAGGGAGTTCATCAGAGCCAGTCACTCCTCAGGATACAAGTGCCTTCATAAAATGTAAGAGAATATATATATATATATATATATATATATATATATATATATATATATATATATATATATATATATATATATATATATTTTGTTTATATAGGATATTTTTGATGTTAATTTATTTCACTTTGGGTTGTGTGTTGTTTTTTTGGGGGGGATCTCAACAGATTCTGATGGTAACGTCTTCCTTTTAGAGCCTCCTGTCACAACAGAACCCTAGACAGTTGATCGCAGCCTACCAAATAAACCATAAATCACAACAATTACTATTATAAAGTGTACTCAACCAAATGCTCATCTTCACAGGCCAATGTGGATGATGAAACCACTTCTGCCGCAGAGAGACCTACAGAGGTAATATTAATATAGTGTGTATACATCGAACAATCCACACGTTCACATTTCCTCACATTTTTGTGTAGAGTAGCCTATATAATTAAAGTTTATATCTATAAGTATGAACTGACATTCTTATCTTTCCCCCCAGAGTGTGGAAGAACAGCAGGAGGAGGTTCCATCAAATTCCGCTACACGGATGAACACAGTTCGGTGATGTTCAGTAAATGCCAGTTTAATTCTGTACAAATCATGTAGAACTACACCATGTAACTCTAATCAACTGTATTTTCAGTTACCAGTTGGAGTTATATAGACAGAGTCTTATTAAAAAAATAGAAACAAACACAAAAGAAATGTTATTCTTGGACCGCCAGATCCAAAAGGCAGATCGGGAACTCGACATCAGAAATAATTGCGGCTTATCACATCTCTGACAACTCTACCATCCTGGAAATCTGCTGGGTGGATGGCGTTTTCCCTCGGGGTCTTGTATTTGTAGGGCAGGGTGTTGCTCCCCTCTAAATATAGCAATATTATGGAGAACAATGCATGCCACAACAATGTTGCAGGCCCTCTCAGGGGTTACCCTGAGGTGACGTAGGCACTGAAAGTGTGCTTTCAACAGGCCTATGGTCATCTCCACCCGGGCTCTTGTTCTGCAGTGTGCCACATTGAAGCGCTGCTGGGGGACTGGTTCAGGTTCTGGGTAAGGGGTCATTAGGGTTGGTTTGCATGGGTAACCCTTATCCCCCAGCAGAAAGCCATCAATTTCCCCCTGAAAAAAAATTTCATATTGCTTTAGTGCTGCATAGAAGTGCCCCTGTAAATGTGTAGCGCATGCATTGAAATAAGTGTATAAGGCATGCATGTACTTACCACATTCCAGCCTGTTGCTCGGGGGTCGACTCACGATATATTCTTGAGTCATGAACAGACCCGGGGCCATTTGGCCTCCACATTTGTGATAACATGTGCAGCATCACATATGATCTTGACAGTGCAAAGAATGAGACCTATGAGTTACAGTTTTGTGATGTGGTCTTTTACCATTAGAAGCAGTGTGTTACTCAGTGTGCCTGCACATTAATACTGTGGATGGGCCTCCTGTTGACAAAGTCTGCTTCATTTTCGGATGGTGCAATGATGGGAATATGTGTGCCATCGATGCATCCAACCACATTTGGAAATCCTAAAGGGAATTCTAATTAATAATTTTATTTCAGAGGTCGCAGCAAGATATTACTAACTTCTCATCATTTTTCAGATTAGCCTCATCACAGAGTTTTTACACCACTAACCTGCAATCCTATGAAAGTCCTCTTTGACAGCTCTCAAAAGGGTTTTTGCCCAGGAAACACCACAAAAATGTGCAGAAAGCGTTTGAGAGCAAGCCGTACTTTCCTTACTGTTCTGCACACAGTGCCCTTTCTAATGTGCTCTGCATCTCCGATGTTATAAAGAAAACTACCGTTTGCAAAGAAGCGTAAACAACGCAACACAAAGCATTTGCTGTGATGTAAGCGCACAGCCATGATGGCTGATGTTTGTGATGTACGGATGGATGGATATATCTAATTGTCTGTCTAGAAAAACAGAACCGCTCAAATAAAAATTCTTGGGGATATGCCAAAAAATCCTCTCGGGACCTCAAAATCCTCTCCCCACATAAATGTAACTCCCCGCGAATTAATGCAGCCTCCTCATTTACAGGATCCTCTATAAAAGGACATGCCATTTTCACTTCTTTGTATGACGGAAATGTGCGCAATGAATGAAAAGAAACACCCGAATTAATGAGGTATTTAAACTCAGCTTCCCCTTTAAAAAAAGGGGGGGAGACCCGAAAGAAACCCTTTTCCCTCATTTCAGGGTTAACCAACTCAGAGTTTTCACTTAACCTCCTTTCTCTAACGGACCCCCGGTGGTGGTCTTTTATTTTTGTTGTTGCTGTTGTTGTTTTTGTTGTTGGTGGTGGTGGTACTGCTGGTGGTCTTTTATTTTTGTTGTTGCTATTATTATAGTTGTTGTTGTTGCTGTTATTGTTGTGGTTGGTGGTGGTGGTGGTACTGGTGGTGGTCTTTTATTTTTGTTGTTGCTGTTATTGTTGTTGTTGCTGTT